>VZRZ01008814.1:324002-341581 GCA_013398175.1 Climacteris rufus | reverse complement strand
CCCCCCCCCCCCCCATCCCACATGGGTGGAAAGAAAATAAACCAGTAAATCATATGAACCTGGCAACTACAGCTTTAAGACAAATTTTACTAAACAGCAGAAGCTATAAATCCTGTTGCTCAGCTTCCAGAGGGCCACCCAAGGTGAAGCGTCACTTGCTCACTTGAGTAGGAATCCAGGTCTGAGCGTTAAAAACAAGTCACCAACAAACTCAGCAAACAATCATCCTCCATAACTCCATTTCAGTTCATACAGGCTCAGCATCTTACAAGGCCTTTCTGAAAACCTGTTGTACCACTGCTGTACCCACGGGCTTGCCTTGCCCCTCTGTAATTACAGCTGGGCCCAAACCAAGCAGACATGTCCGACCATGCGTGCAGCCACGGGGCACCTGAGCGTGCTGAGGTTTAAAAACACACCTTCCTTCCCTTGCTGGCAACTTCTGTATGGACCTAAGTGTTGTGCACAAGCTGAATACTATTTCCACTCCTGATAGCCTTCATGGCTGAGGTAAGGATTCTGCCCACCTCCCTCATCCTCCCCGCCCTACAGGACCCTAACCCAGCAAATCCCACTGAGGAAGTCTCTGCTCTGAAGAATTTACACTTCCAAATCTAGACAATGCATGGGAGGGGAATAAACAGGCAGGAAAGACAGACCAAGTCATAATTACCTGCAGTACTAGCTGAAGGCAGCTATAAATTGTTACCTTTGTGAAACAATACTAAGTTACAGCAAAACTATGCATAGATAGCGAGTTTCACTTCACACTTCATATTCCTTAACCATTTTTAAGCATTCTCATAGTGAGTATGCATAGTTGCTTTTTCCCTTTTTCATCTCCTTTCCTTTCCGTTCTCCTTATTCTCCCCTCAATTAAGATTCCCAAAGGAGATACATTATCTTACATCTGTCAGAGCAGTAACAAATACATCTATGGCCATACATTGATATAAGAAGGAAGGTGGGCTGTGTGCCATCCACATTCCAGCTCCTCTTGTGGAGATTGAACATTCCCTGCATCAGAGGGCAGCACCGCGTGTTTGTGTTTTACTCACACCATATAAACACTTGTTTCTGAAACCTCAAGGGTTTATACATCATCACACTGACTTACAGACTGGCTTTGGGAGTTCTGGGGTATATTGAGATGGAGGGGACACACACATCTGGAAAGACTAACTGCAAGAACCAAAAAAGATGGGTTTAAGAGTGCTATGAGGGAATCACAGAATGGTAAAATGATGGCTTTGAAAATATTACTTTCAATTCCTAATATTCTAAGAATAAGCACAATTTCCTTTTGTATATGCCCTTACTACATGCAGGGTACATATTTTTACTGTATTTATTTTTATCTCCTTTGCCATTTTTAAGTAATTGTTCTTAAAACACAGAAAATAATTACGTATTCCTTAGAAGATCAGTAAAGCCCACACTGCTTCTCATTCATGCGCTGTGGATGCCTAAGGAATACAGAACATGAATCTTCTCTGGAACATGACACAGGGAGAAGGAAAGCTATATGACTTAATTGTTTCTCCTTCTGGGCTACATGAAGAAAATCTTAGGAAAATCCTTGGATTTAGTAATGTGAAAGGCATTTTACCTAGCAAAGTGCAGAACCCAAAGAGAAATTAGACTGCAAAGCCATTATTTCAATATGAGCATAACAACTTCCTCAGTATCATTTTTTACAACTTTGGATAGAGTTTTCCGTAACTTTTAGCCCGTGCCATTTACTTCATAAACAAAGATATTATTCAAATTCAGGAATAATAATTAAGGTTCGGGAGACTGCCTTTATCTTCTGCCAAAAAGCCTAACTCTTTCCAAGTCTATTATCAGATAGAAAAACTGAAAAAGAGAAACCTAGAGAATTTAAAGGTTTCAGCAGGGTTAGTAGTAAACCTTCATGGCACTTTTCTGTTCTAGCTGAGACATTTCTGGGTCTCACCTTGCTTTCAGCACATAAGATAGCCCACAGAATGCTACAGACTATGGTTATGAAAGATGCAGATATCATCTATATCTCTTTCACCTCCTGACCTGTCTGTTTAAGCACTGCTTGCTTCTGCCATTAAAAAAAAAAAAAAAAAAGAGAAAGAAAAAAAGAAACCAAAACCTAAATGGTACTTTGACTGGGGATCAAGTAACTTAATTGAAGTCCAGTATTTTTAATAAATGCTGCATCCATTTATAATACAATGAAAATAGGTGTCATGGGTTGTGGCCAGACAGCAACCAAGCCCCATAAAGCTGCTTGCTCACTCCCCCACCAGCAGGACTAGTGAGGGAATTGGGAGGGTAAAAGGTAGAAAACTCATGGGTTCAGATAAAGACATTTTAATGGGTAAAGCAAAAGCCATGCTCACAAACAAATAAAAACCAAGGAATTAATTCACTACTTTCAATGGGCAAGGCAGGTGTTCAGCCATCTCCAGGAAAGCAGGGCTCCATCACCTGTAACGTTTACTTGGGAAGACAAATGCCATCACTCCAGAAGTTCCCCCGTCTTCCTTCCTCCCCTCACTTTATATACTGAACATGATGTCATATGGTCTGGAATATCCCTTTGGTCAGCTGGGATCACCTGTCCTGGCTGTCTCCTCCCAACCTCCCATGCACCCTCAACTTCCTCCCAGCATGGGAGCATGAAAACAAAAAAAGGCCTTGGCTCTGTGCAAGCCCTCCTCAGCAATAACAAAAAGCATCTCTATATTATCAACCCTGTGTTCAGCACAGATCCAAAATATAGCCCCATACAAGTCATTGTGCAGAAAATTAACTCTACCCCAGCCAAAACCAGCCCAATATGCACAATTGACAAAATATTAATTCTCACAGTGGAGTCTGATGGTTCCTTTCTAAAATCTGTTTTAGAAGGTACTAATGAAACACCCATTAGAAGACTGCTTCTTGATGCACCAGAACTCTCCTGTGGCAGCCAAGCTGAAGCCCAGCCAGTTTGAAAGAGAAAGGACCTCCAGTAGAGCATGGTCCAAAGAGGTGCTGGGCATGCAGTAACTATTGTCATCTTGGCTTCGTACTGCTTGAATGTGATCCTCTTCAGGGGCCTGCTGCATTTGCTACTAGGAATGGATGAAATCATAAGGTAAAGGGATATTGGAGGGAATTTTTAAGCAGCTGGTGTGCTGATGTGTTCACTGTACCTTAGATGCAATCATTTGACATCACTGTATTAATTTGAAAGTAAATAGAAAAATACTGCATATCTAGACTGCAGGGATAGATGTCTTCTTTATAGACTCAAAAAATAAAATGCTATTAAATTTTCCCCACATTGACAGCATTTTCTTGCAACCACTATGAAAGGTGCGTCTTGTGAGAAGGATTCAGAAATGTTTATATTCTCTGTGAAAGATTTCCTGGTACAGTTAAAAAATGTTTTAAAAGCAGTTACTTCCTTGTCTGTTCCCTAAAACCATGCTGCACTTGTAACTTAATTTGAGGTTTAAATATTAAAGCAAGTGATCAGCATTTTGCTGTATGAAGTTGATGTTACATACCTGTATCTAAAACCATCACCTCGCAAAGACATTTGTATCTCTTAAATCTTCCCTAAGTCAGCAACTCTTTCCACATAAAGCATGTGTCTAAATGTAAGATTCAGGTTTGTATTTTCTGTAACAGTAATTTGATAAAACTGTTTGCTTAGCAGATACTGATGACCAAAGTAGTGATTTTTACATAGCAAATACAATTTTTAAAGCCATTATCATTTACACGGTTTCCCTCCCTTCCTCTTCAGTGCCGGATGAGGTAGCTTTGTAGTCACCATCTCCTTCATCGTCTTCAGATAAATTCAGATGGTAATTCTTTTATTTCTGTACTGCCAATTCCAGTGACAAATTATGCTGACCAAAATAGAATTTTGCCTGTGATAATGTTAATTAAAAGATGAATTGTGAATGAGGTGAACAATGACACCCAGTACTTGGTGGATTGATAAGACATGGTTCACTAAGCAAGACATTATTCAGAACAAAAGAGCACACGGTAATCTGCAAACACGGGTTATTTTAGGAATTTGCTTCAGAATTAGAGTATTAAAAATACTATCTGACAAACTGTAGGCGATTCTTTGTTCCTTGGAGGCACTAGTGCTATAATATCAGCCCTTTTAGCAATAAATCAGAATAAGCTTATTTCTTTTCCCCCCTGTCTTTGCATGAGCTTAGATTATAGGTGTATAATATTCTAAATATGATGTCAAGGAAAATTATTTTTAAAAAGATACTCAAAGCAGAGTGTATTGCATAATAACAGCGAACATAGGAGGCATAATGAAAGCATAAAGATACTGTGGCCATGTTCCCGCCTGGTGAATGCTCTCTGCAAGTCTAGCAAAGGCAGTTACATAACTGATTTTTATTGCATTAGGCAACAGCAATATTGCTAAGCAAACCAATGTGCAGAATTAGAAAGCTTCTTCCACAGTAGAAATGAAGAAAAAAGACAGAGGAAGGGTTCTCACTTAATATCCAGTAAGAAGGCAGGGCAAAAGGATGTGCATCTTCATTAGTGGATCATGTCAGGGTGACAACATGATTTATTCTCATCACGCAGTGCCTTAGAAAAAATACAGTGCCAACTCAGTCCATGATAATTTCACTGCTTTCTGCAGTGTAATGTGTCAACAGTCTAGAGCTCAAGCTGGTAAGTTAAAACACCAAGCTCTAAAAGAGATTTAACGGGAGCTAAGATAACAGTCTGTAATGAGTTGCACAGAGGGGAAAAATTAACATGGGAGCAAAGGAAAAAAATTGCACATGCAAAAATGTGCCTGATCTCATCTGTTTTCACTGTAAATTCAGAACACTGCTAGTGTGTATTTAGACACAGCAGTTAATACAGGCTGGGGGATGGACAGATCAAGAGCAGCCCTGCTGAGGACTTGGGGATGCTGGTGGATGAAAAGCTGGACATGACCCAACAATGTGCACTGGCAGCTCAGAAAGCCAGTTGTGTTCTGGGCTACATCAAAAGCAGTGTGCACACTAGGGCAAGGAAGGGGGTTCTGCCCCTCTACTCCTCTCTGGTGAGATCCCATCTGCAGTGCTGCATCCAGCTTTGGGCTTCCCAGCACAGGAAGGACATGGACCTGCTGGAGAGAGTCCAGAGAAGGCCACAAACAGGGATGGAGAACCTCTCCGACAAGGAAGGGCTGAGAGAATTGGGATTGTTCAGCCAGGAAAAGAGAAAGCTTCAGGGTGACCTTCTAGTACCTGAAGGGAGCCTACAAGAATGATGGAGAGGGACTGTTTGCAAGAGCATGTATTGACAGGACAAGGAGGAATGGCTTCAAACTGAGAGTAGGTTTAGATTAGATATTAGGAAGAAATTCTTTATTGTGAAGGTGGTGAAGCACTGGACCAGGTTGCCCAGACAAGTTGTGGATGCTCCAGCTTCTGTGGTGTTTAATGCCAAGATGGATGGAGCTCTGAGCTCTGAGCAGCCTGGTCTAGTGCATGGTGTCCCTGCCCATGGCAGGGCGTTTTGAATTAGATGATCTTACAGGTGCCTTCCAACCCAAACCATTCTATGATTTTAGGATACAAAGAGGTCTGAGAGCTAGTACCAAGAAAATCTTCTGTTTGTGGTGCAGGAATGGTCAGCTTTACCACCTAGGAATGTGCAAGAACCACTTGAAATTTGTGCTGTAGCTAACACCCTTCCCATCCTCTTGCTGATGCCAATGAACGTACAGCCTTATGCTGAAACCTTCTCCTTCCCACACCTTTCTTTCATGTGGTTGGCTATTTTTCAAATTTGAGCAAAACCCATTATTCTTGAGACTTCTGCCACTTGTGTTTGCATGGCAAAGTGACTGGAAGGAGGCTATACAGAGAGGCAGCCACCTGTACGAAGTGTATGAAGTGCAACTGTTGATGCTGTGTTGCCGTCGGGCCAGACCTTTAGAAGCCCTGCACCGAGGAAGAGCAGTCACCGTGTTCAGCACCCACTGCAGCGCAAGGCAGCGCGCTGTCCAAGTCCGGAGGCTCGACCCTGTTACCGCGGGTGTCGGATATGGCGAGGTGGGCAGGTTAAGCAGCAGCGCTGAGCCCTGCGCGCTCTGGCGGCTCCTGCAGGAGGCTCCGGCGGGAGGAGAGGGCCGAGCCCGGCTGCCCTCGCCGTTCCCGCCGTGCGCGCTGGGTGGCGGCAGGCGGCGCGGGCAGGAGCCCCTCTCCCGCCGCTCCCGGCCGCGCTCCCAGCTCCCTCTCGCTCCAGCCTGCAACCGGAAGGATGTGGGTGGCTGGTGGGGCTGGAGCAGGCATGCGACTGCACTTCCCCCCCTCTCCCCCCCCAATCAGGCTTTAACTGCTTAGTGACTGGTACCTAAGGAAATTCAAGGCATTTTTGGAATGAGTCAGATGTTAGAAGAAGAGAAATGTGCTGTGAAATACCCGAGGGCCACGGATAGGGCTTTGGGTGGTGGGAGAGGCAGGAGAGGGAGAGAAGCAGAAGTGGCCAAGGAGTTGCCTGCAGAGATGGATGGCAGGAGGAGGGCTGCAGTCATCCTTTGGGAAGAAACTGGAGCAACCTCCTCTACAAGGTGCCTGCCTACAGCACTGCAGAGGAGCTTCTGAGTGTCATGAGCAGCTGGGCATCTGATGGTGACACTCAGTGACACTGCTTGTTCTTGGCTGATGGAGACCAGAACTGATACTGAACCGCTGGAGGAAGAGTTCTTGGCTCCGTCTGAAGCCACATTTCTGTGCAGTTATGCAGGGGATGCACAAAGGAAATGGGAACATGCAGCCCACAAACAAAAGCAGGGTGGATGAAGGATTTATCAGGGAATATGAAAATGCTTTGAAGAAGTGAACTAACTCTTCCTCTTTTCCCGTTCATTCACACAACGGAGCAATTTTAAATTAGAACAGGTTGTAACAGATTTAATTTAGATCACCATGGTGCCTAGTATAATGCGACAGCATATTCTAGTTTATCTTTTTCCCTGATTTTAAAGGGCTAAACAGTTTTTAAATTGTGGATTTGTTATAGAATGTATGGCTGCTAGGCAGTCCTAACCAATTAGAATTTTTTTACTGCACCATGATTAATTTTGTTAGATAAAACTACTGAAATACAACCAAAGGTAGAAATAAAAAGCATTTAAGTGCTGTACAGCCATGATTTACTCCTCAGAGATGCATTTAACGCTGTCTCCGGCAGAACAGCTTCATCCGTTTTCCAAACATTCATTTGTTTATTTCAAGATTAGTCTCAGTTATAAACAGACATTAAATCACCTCCAGGCCCTAATACATTGTAGTGAAGTATTGTAAACCATGTAGTATGTTGGTTTAAACAATGTAATCAGAAAGCAACAAAACCATTTTCTCCTGGTTCTTGCTGGCTCCCTGACTTCTTCTGTCTGTTCAAAGAAAAGTTCTTTCAAGTCTGTAAATGTCAAGGTCACTCAGAGGTCAAGTTTGTGCTTTTGAGTTGTGGTTCCTTTCAGGTTATTGGCTTTGTTTTATTACTGAAAGGAACCATCCATTTTGGCATATAGAGCAAAGAAGTCATGTAATCCTATTAAACACAAAACCAACATGTACAAATAATGGTGAGGGTTTGACAATCGCACAAAAGCCCCCTTTTTCTGCCTATAGTTAAGCCTCCACTGAGTAATTAATGGTCCTTCTATGAGCCTGTCTACAGTGGGAAAACTGCCTAACTAGTTTTCAAAACACTCGCTCGAAAACTGGCCAAGAGCCCCTTTTGGGCAAGCTGGCATCCTTCTACTGCAGTGCTCAGGAGAGGGAAGGGGACAGAAGTGGTTACCTGTCGCCTTCCATCTCGGAGCAGAACATGGCACAGAACGAGGCAGGCACAATCCTAGACAGAGGATCCTTGGAAACTGAGAGAATTAATTAACAAAGAAGGGGGAGGAAAGCACCTATACAGAGTTAAGGATGAAAGGAGGTACTTTAAGTTATTAGAAAATAAACTTGCTTTGTTGGCAGCAGAGAGAAGTGGAAAGCAGAGGTTACAGTATGCAAGTTGAGATGTAAGTGGATCATTATGTACTGGGCACAGAATCTAAGACATAAAAAATTAACAACAAATAGCTCACTGATTTCCCTATGAATAATGTTTATGCATAGTGCAAGCTCAGTAGAAGAAAAAAATTAGGAAGAGAAAATAAGGTATAATCAGAACTTAAAATGGAGCAAAGAAAGTGTAGGATGATTTAAAGAAAACTGTCTTCAAAGTGGTACCTACATAGAAGTAACTGATGGCAAATGCTGAAGATTTTCCTGGTCAGTTAGTTAGGATTAGGATGTGAACAATGGGCTTGCCATGCTGTCTGTTCTGCTTGTCACTTCTTTGAAGACAGTCAGCTACAGTATGTGAAAACAACTGAAGGTGTGCAAACCCCAGTTTCCATAAACAACATTCATAACAGTATTTTCACATTCCCCAGAAAAGCATATAGGTTATCACAACTTTAAAATCTCTGTCTGCTGGCAAGACAAAATATTACCATCCTAGAGTGTATGCAAACATAAGAACTGACTGGATCTATTACTAATAAAGAGAGATGAGCTGATTGAGAGTACAGACAGCAATTGCAGATAAGATGAAAAAGTGCATGAAACATAGGCAGGAACTGCAGAAATGAACCCAAAGACAGGCATACAATTAAATATAACAAACATTACAGAATGAAAATGGGAAACTGAGAAATCTATATTACCCAGATTGTGAAACAAGCTTTGCAAAAGGCCAGACAGTAAAAGTTTCTGGATCATCATATTGCAAGGACAGATAGACAATAAAGATGCTTGAAGTTTAAGTGTGGAACAGGTCCAAGATCTTCAGATAGTCTTCTAATAGGAAGGGAAAAACACTGGCACACCCTCAGGGAAGGACCTCCACACAGGGCTGCTCCTTAAACACAGACTCAAGAGGTTTTTGGCAGACGCTTTAGCGAGAACGGCTTCTAATGGCGCAGTCTTAAAACAAGTCTGGAAGAAGCCTCACTCAACCCTGGGTTTGCTTCCTGGGTTGAGCATATTTTAAGAAGGCCACAAGTTCACTATGAGTAATTAGGGCTGAATTTACCTTTTTGTCCTCCGTTGTTCCCAGTGCATCACTCAAGTAGTGCAAAGAAAGTGAAATAACACCCACAGCTCCTCCTCTCGGGATTTCCTCAACTGATATATAATCAATGTATAATTAGCTCCTTTGCCCCTGTTTGGGGTGCAGAGGAATTATCAGTGCCTCAGTCTTCAGC
Organism: Climacteris rufus; assembly: GCA_013398175.1. Classification (NCBI taxonomy): domain Eukaryota; kingdom Metazoa; phylum Chordata; class Aves; order Passeriformes; family Climacteridae; genus Climacteris; species Climacteris rufus. Next base: position 332,313 of record VZRZ01008814.1, on the reverse strand, counting down.
TATTGCTAGCTGCTAGATTAGTCAGCTGGTGTGGGACTCAAAACAAAAATCCATGGAGCTGTACTTGTCCTCCCAAGGGGTTGTAGAGGACATGTTGGTATGGTATGAGGTTGGTATGGTAAGAGGAAATATAAGCTATAAAATATATACCCAGAGAAACACAAATGCATGCCTTGTTGTTAGAATCAATTAATAAAGTGAAATGGATTCTGCAGACTAACATATCAACTAAAGCAAAAGTCAATTTGAGAAACCTCTTTTCCCTCCCCATTATTTCTTCAAGCTTTTCTAGCAAGCTGGCAATGCTGTGGGTACTGCAGACTTAGGAGATGAGCCTTCTGGTCCCTAGGTGCCTTCTAGTGCCATCATTGGTGGCTTCCCAGGGAGCTGTCAGATATGGGAGATAGCACCAGCTGGTACTATCCATGCGTAGAAGAAAACTTTGGAGACTGTTACAGGAAAATTCCACACTTTAGTGACCAGAAAGAGAGTGTCTTCTTTTTCATGTCTGAAAACAATCTCATGTCCAATTTGCACCATTACCTCTTTTCTCAACAGAACAGAAAAAGTCTGAGACCTTTAGTCTCACAGACTTAAGCTTGCATCAGGAGCACTACAGGAGATTGTTTTGGGGATTCCCTGTTTAATTTCCCAACTTTCATATTAATTTGGAGACTCACAGGCCATCTGAATGTGATGGAGGTATCTTCTTCCTCTCTAGAAGCAAAATTGATCCATCAGAAAGACTTTACATATTTACATATGCCTGGATTTGTCATCTGCTGCCCTTCAGCTGCTGCTGGCAAAATCTCTCAGCTATAGAGCAAGTTGGTTTTCCTCTGCAATTAATTTTGTTAACCTGCTTTACAGGGTTTCCTTGCAGTTCCCTGTCTCACTGCAGCTATACAGTCACTCCACTACATTTTCTGCTTTCTGTTTTTCAGTGCAGCTCTCACCTCCTCAAGTGTTTTTGGGGCCACCAAACAAAAAAACTGACACAGAAATGTAAAGGAGTTCATCTCTAAGTGCTTTTCCATCGCTGTAGAAATGCAAAATGATACATTTCTATTTGATGATGTAAAGTGTCCTACATCACTATAAACAGAATACACTGTATATATATTGGATATACAGTATAAGTCTAGCCATGTTAGTTAATAGCATTTTTAAATCTTGACAGCTGTATCCCTACAATTTAATCCTCAATTTAAATGCATGTCTGTCCACTGTCACATATGTAAGAAACAAGTAAGTAAGACACGGTGAGACTTTGAAGTAACTGTATTTATGGTATTTATGACTATAAAAGACTTGTATAAAAATTCAGGTTACAGTTCTGAATGGGAAAGTTCAGAGCAGAAGATGTGGATGGCCGTTTTAAACTCCTTCAACAAACCCTACACAGAGTGCACTCAACTTTGCATAAAATCAGCAAAATAATTTGCTTCTGTGCTGAGGACTATGAAATGGAGAACAGAAATGGCTGAAAGTAGGGTGATGTGATGACTGGGATAGTTCTGATCAGAGGTGGCCGCCAGTGCTCTTTTACACAATATGCAGTGTGCTACTGCCAATATTGCATCCACTTCCAACAGAAAAAAAAATCTGAAAAAGCAACACTGCTGACATTGCACTGAAATTCACTACATCTACTGGAAAACTATAATCTTGATCTCAGTTGTCAGTGGACTTAGACACATTGGTCCTTGTGGTAGGCAACCACAGTGACTTAATCATATCTGTATTTAGATTATCCTTCTGTTACAGAAAGTTATTTAGATTAACTGTAACTTCAAGTTAATATGCCAGGCTCCCTTCTACTCTCATCATACATCTTATGTATAACCTTTTATATTTAGAAAACTTTTGATTGTAATCAGTTTCATTTTTCCTTCCCATACTCAAAAGTATGATTTCTCTTGTTCAACTAACACATTAGGAATTAATACAGCTCTCTGTAGCAAGCTGTCCTAAAGCCTCTTTTTTGTATATATCAATTTTACCACATAACAGATTTTTAAAGCCAAGAGAAAACAATTCAGAAAGATTGGTGGGGGCATTCAGCAAAAATAGTAGGAGTCAGTACCTTAAATCTGTCATTTCACTGGATTTCACTGGATTTCGAGTTGATGGTGTCTCTGTAAAGGCAGTTATCTTTAAATAGTGTAATTGAATTGAATCTTTGTCTGCAAGCAGGACTGTCTATTTCTTTCCAGCAGTACAACAGCAGCACATTTAGAGTAAGGTGTGCTTCTTCATAGAGCAGTTTTCAGCTGTTACCACCAGGAGTCCATACAAAGTCAGCAGGATAAAGCTTCTTGCATGTCAGTCAAAGGTCCAAATGTTTCAAATTGGACATAAGATTTGCTTGAAAAATACTGGTCTGTCTTCAAAATATAGCAAAGTGGAAAGACTTAGGAGATTTGTTTTCATACTTCTGCAGCTACTTTCGTGGATGACATTGGACCACCTCTCTTCCCTAGTTCACCTATCTGTAAAATGGGGACAGTGTTAATGGTCCCTGATTGTATCCCCAAGTCAGACCAACTTATACAAAAAGCTGTAACAGAGTGCATGGTTTTAAAGTGTATAATAGCTCAAACCACACCATCAACCTAAAATCTGGAAATTATTACAAAAAATTAAATATTTTAATTCATGTTAGCTTTATAAAGATACATGAGTTTTATATGTTTATGCATTCATAGTTTACAAATGCATGTAATATAATTTATGTAATTAAACACATTTGTAAATTTACAAATACATATGTCAATGTATTGTATAAAATAAAACATTTCCTCTTTTCTGGCATGTGAAGAAGCCACACAAACTGGAGCATTGCTCACTAGGACATGATCCTGCAAGATGGTCCATGTCACAGTATCTCTTGTGTGCACATGTACATGCCCACATATTATTCCTGACAACATGATAATAAGCATCTCTTCCAAGAGAACGGGAACTGGCACAAACCAAATGAAGCAAGAATGTCTCTAGCTCATTTTCCTTTCTAGGGGTCACACACAGTTGCAAAAGAGTAAAAGTGTCACTGAAAAAAAAAGTCTTCAAATCATCACTATTTCTAACTTGCTTATCTGCACTTTCTTTACCAACACATTCCTAAGCACTTTACAGGCTTAACTTTGTTTCAGGGCATCCCTGTGAAGTGACGTATCTCCTGCGCACCCAACTGCAGGGAGATGCAGAAAGGTCAAGGCCACATCCCACCAAGAGCTGCCTGAAGGATCCCTTACCCAGCAGGACCCAGTTTCATCATCATTGGGCCAAAGCCCCAGAGGCTCAGCAACTACTGCAAGTTGTGCCGAAGGAGCAATTCTGTGGCTCAGTGGCTGACATAGATGGGCAGCTCTAGGCTTTGCTAAAAGGCTCCTGAAGTTGAAGTTGAGAGAAAACTAGTGCTTGTGGATTTCCAGAGCTGACTTCAGTGCAAACAGCTGTGCAGGTTCAGTTTTAACTTTTTTTTGTCCACTGCCTAGACCAACCTTCTTAGAGAGTCTCTTATCTTGTAGATGAGATAGCAGCTGTGGCTTCATGATAATTAGAGGCAATTTAAACTGGTGTGGCTGCAAATCCCACTTTTGGGCACACGATCCTGACTCCTTTTCTATTACTTGTCTGGCTGACTCAGTGAAGCAATCCATGAGAAAAATGACAGGACTATCAGCACTCAGAGGTGATCTGGCTTACTGGAGAAGCGGTGTCAGTGTTGTGTGCAAACAGGAGGGAAACCCATGTAGCTAGGGGCAGTAATTTGCATAAGGGACAGCAGGACCCTATCCATCACAATTCACTTTTGTTTTAGCCTTCCTGGAAAGACTCATAGCATCATTTCAGTTGTAAAAGACCTTTAAGATAATTGAGTCCAACCATTAACTTAATACTACCAAATCCACCACGCTCCCTTAGTGCCGCATCTTGCACGTCTTTTAAATCCCTCCAGGTATGGTAACTCCGCCACTCCTCTGGGCAGCCTGTTCCAGTGCTTCACAACCCTTTCTGTAAAGAAGTTCTTTGTAATACCCAAACCTCTCCTGGTGCAACTTGAGGCCATTTTCTCTAGTTCCATTGCTTGTTACTTGAGAGAAGATACCAACCCCCACCCTGCTACAGACTCCTTTCCAATAGTTGTGGAGAGTGATGAGGTCTCTCTTGAGAGACTCCTTTTCACCAGGCTAAACAACCCCAGTTCCCTCAGTAACTCCTTGTAAGACTTGTGCTCCAGATCCTTCACCAACTCTGTTGCCCTTCTCTGAACATGCTCCAGCACCTCAATTTTTTTCTTGTAGTGAGGGGCGCTATGAGCAGGGCTTTCACCAGCAGTCTGAGTGACAGCATCATGCTTTCATCCTCTTCGCTCCTCAGCACATTTCCTGCACCATTCCTTATGCTGCACAATCAGCAAATCCATCTGGTTGAAACAGAAAAATAAAATAAAAAAGTCTTACTTTCAGAATTATTTTTCAAATGGCAGCAGCGTTGGTCTGAGATCAGATTAGGCTGCCAGTGAAATCCATGACTTCACCTCACATCTGGGATCTGAGCAGCCACTTCACTGGACAAGAGGCAACTTGGACCCGCAAGGCTGGGATGCTTCTTGTCTGACACAAGCCTGCTCCTCACCCAGATGGTGAAAGTGGACAAAGGGGAAGTATGTGGTAGTTCATAGTGGCTGAGATCCTGATGCCTTTCTACTAAAAATTATTCAGCTCCTCTTCAACCCTTGGCCATTCTTTCTAACTCACAAAGGAAGTGGTCAGAAGTGACACCAAAGAGCAGAAGCTGTTTTAACCTGGAAGTTCTCAATGTTCTAAGCTTCCTGGTGAGAGGACCCAAGAGAAACACCACACACTGATCTCAGTTGTCAGTGTGGACTTAGACACATTGCTCATTGTGGTAGGGAACCACAGTGACTTAATCATATCTGTATCATATGTGATACTACATCATATGTGAAGGCAATGAGCACCAAGGTGAGAGCAGGGTTGCTAACTTTATCCTAAAACAAAGCAGAGGTACAGCTTCTTGAGCACAGGGACAAACTGCAATGATGCATTTGCTGATCTCTGAGCAAGTCCATTGCCAACTGTAATTTTTTTTTTCTATGTTCAGGTTTGTGGGATGCTATGGCTACTTCACTTTTGGTGCACAGGGAATGTGATCCCAGAAAACACATTTGGCTTTTTAAACTACTCTGACCCTGCTAGTGTCACCCCTGTAAGACCCCAGTGTGCCTTATACACCCAAGAAGAATGAGACAAATGACTGAATCCAAGGGACTCAGATGATAGAAGGGAAATAACCAGCAATGTCATACTGGAAAACTCATAAATTGAAATTAAAAAATCAAGGTCAAGTATTTAACCAGTGGATGATCAGTAATTACACTGGAACAACAGGTAGCAAAGGGCATATTTGCCATCTCTTGAAAACTCCATAATGGCTTTTATTTTTTTCTAGAAAATAAGGTTCTAATCTCAGTTACAAATACTACAGTCCACGTTATGTCAAATGTTGGGTTCTGAAACTGAACTTGCTTTTAAACCTAGATCTTCTATCAGTACGTTGTATGGCTCAAAAGCTCCCCATTGGAACAAAACTAAGCCTGTCATTAGTCTTGTTCAATGAACTCAGATAATTAGGGTCTGATTTGTTTTTTGCAATAACATCCACAATTTTAAATTCAACCTGGAAACAGGCATCCAAACCCAAGAAACTGGATGGATATGCGTATTTTGGCTGCTGTGACTTTGACCAGTAAGAAACTTGACTAAATGTGATTTATTAAGGTGTATTATTTTAATGACTTCAGGTGTTGAACAAAGGTATGTTGCCTCCTAACACATCCATGCTATGTTTTCTTCAGCATTATCTTTCTTGGAAAGCCTACAAATTCGAGGCAAAGCCTTCTAATAAAACCTAAGGCATTTGGGAAAATAATGACACAGCAATTCTCTGCTGGAAACGAATGAACCAGGAGGATGATCAGAGACCTCTGTCACTTATAAACTTCTATAATTCTTTCATTTCTAAAACAGCACTGCTTAGAAAAAATTAAAATGCATTAATCGCTAAGAAGAATTCGACACGGTGATGGCAGTTCCTGTAAGACATTTGCTGCTTTTGTGTTGGTTGTAAGCGGTGGGAGATTTCGGAGGCAGCTGAGCCATCCGGCCAACTTGCTGCAGGGCTCCCCAGGTCCTCCCGGCCCCACATCGCCCCAGCTCTCCTTGTGCTGACCTCCCAGGGAGTTCACCAAAATGGCAGGAAATTAGCCCAGAGACGGAACAGTCTTCTGGCTTGGCTGTGCGGGCAGGGAAGAGAGGGCAAGGTCTCCCTCTTCTGACAGCAGCAGACGAGCGGCTGGCCCGGCCAGGACCTCCCCCCGTTTGCGGACTGACAGCTCACCTACTCACCAGGTATCTGCCAAATCCTTGTTGAACAACATCACAACAAGCCCATACAATTATTCTGAGGTTTAACACTGTAAATAGCAATATGATTTTTTAATTTAAAAGTGGCAAGCTTGATACTCAACTCCTTTTAGATTAGAAGAAGGGTCAGGAAAACTGAGAACATAAATTAAGGATTTGTGCTTTTGATGGAGACCAATTCATAACTGGCAGGATAAACAGAAAGAATGCTGTTTGGCTATAGCCAGCCCTCACAATTTTATGGAAATGTTGTCCAGAGCTAAGAGTTTTGTGTAGCTGAACTTGTTAAGGCAGAGTAAGATGGATCCAGTTTATAGCCTGTCAGAAGGCTTGTTGATAATCGGAGAATATTCTGAGTTGGATGGGACCAACAAGGATCATTGAGTCCAACTCTTATGTGAATGGCTCATATCAGGATCAAACCCACAATCTTGGTGTTATTAGCACCATGCTCCAATCAACTGAGCTAATGATTCTTTGTTCAAATTTAAATTAGACATTTGCTTCTATTTTGAGTTATAGCAACGACCCATGTGTTTCAGGTAAATCAAATAACACCTAGCTGATTCAACAGAGATTTGCTTTTATTGATTAACTGGACAAGTGGAGATGCTGAAACAAACCTAGAAAGACTCTTAAATTCCATTGCTTATTTTCAGAGGTCATTTTGGAAATCACAAGTAATATGGGCTATTCTGGGTTTCAGACTAGACACAAAAACCAAACAGAGGCAAGGCACATGTTGAGTTGTGGTTTTTATTCTATTTTCAACATAGTTTATATGACTTAGGACTCCAGCAAGCAAACAAGCCAGCCATTGAATCCAAAACTCAGCATAGATTTTGCATAGCTCAGCACAGAGAAGTTACAATATCTGAATGGTATTTTTCAGTTTAGTAAAAATAAAATTAGAAAATGAGTAGCTGGCTGGGGAAAAAAAAAAAAAGCCTCTCTCCCAGACCTTTGCATATAATACAAAGAAATTTAATAGCCAATGGGTGATATCATACTTTTTCACTCTTGCTCTAATCTACACTGTAAATCAAAACAATCTCATAAAAGGTTAAATTATTAAGAACAGTGGCCCAATGGAAGTGTCATGCAACCAGGAAACCAGGATGACCATAAAAGAAAATGAGGCTGCTGGTAACCATTATAATGTAAGGCTGAATCACAAATGCTAACACCAAAGACCATTTTCTCTTCCAGTTATAACCCTTTAGAGTTTTGTCTGTTGGGCTTTTTTTCCCCGTTTGAAGGCAGAAGTAGGCCCTATAACCACCCCCGTTTCAGTTTCTCTCTTCCCAGCTATGGTTTCTTACAGTCTGTCATTGTCCATGAGCTTAAACAGAGTACTGCATAAGCTGTATGCATCATGTATCTGTCCCCAAGATGTAAAATCCTTTCCTGCGAGGGAACATTTTGGTGCAATCTAACGCTAACGCTGAGCCCAAGGGAAGCAGGGCTGCTGAAGTATTTCACAAAAGTACTTCTGTAAAATAAAAAACCATTTAAGACTACCAGTGGCAAAGATCAGTGACCACAGGAGCAAGTTCCTACACGGCTCGCTTTATTAGAGAATTAACTTCTAAATTAACCCAAAGCAGAGGAGCCGCCCTGGAGCCGGAGGCGGCCCCGGCAGGCGCAGCAGCCCTTCCCGGCACAGGGCAGGAGAGCTCCCGGGTGAGAGCGCGCCTTTACCGCGGCCACTTTTCCCCTCCCGCGCCCCGGGGCTGGGGGAGGCCGGCCCACAGCGCCCGCAGCCGCCGGCCCCGACACGGCTGCCCCACTCGGCATGACACCCCCGGCACCAAGGGAGCACCCCGTCCTGCGCAGCCCCTCGGCGGCTGGACCCC
>VZRZ01008814.1:303891-322547 GCA_013398175.1 Climacteris rufus | reverse complement strand
CGGGGAAGGGCGGCTCGGCGGGGCTGGCCGCGGAAGTTCTCCGAGCCGCGGTGCCCGTCACGGCCCCTGACACGAGTGGGCGACCCGCGCCCGACTCCCCCGTCCTTCGTCCCGCAGCGCGTTCGGTGCCGTCGGTATCGATGTTGGGATCGGCGCACGCCCGGGGCTCGGCTGTGGAGCCCTTCCCGGGCGGCACCGCGTGGGGCGAGCTCGCTTTGGAGGAATGGGAATTTCTCCCTCCTTTCCCGCGGGAGAGGAGCGCGCGGCGGGCTGGGCGCTGGTGGGGCGCTCCGGTTTTCTGGCCCGTAAGAATTACGAGGTGGTAAGGAACAAAAACTCTTAGTCAGGTGTTTAAATACCGGTGAGGCGATTTGCAAGTGAAATTAATCGGCAGTTAACCAGTTAATAAATGGATAATGCCTATTCATCCTTCTGCTGACTTTACAAAGTGGTTTTCATATCTGCCTGTCAATTAACCAGGCTTGACTGATCGAGATGTAAACCTAGGCAGGTTAATGTCTTCGTCCAGTAAAATCTGACCTGCACTTGCTGTCCTTGTGCATCAGTGCTGGTCGTCATTCAGGTAGTTACAGGTGAGGCTCATACATTTTTACATGATAGCGGCAAAATACACAGAATGACCTATAGCTTAACTGTTTATGGAGAATATTGCTAAGTGCTTAACTGTGTGATTAATGTTTTAAGCAGGTAATCACTGAGGGGGAAGTTCTATGCCTTTGACAGCTACAATTTTACATAGGTATGGGAAGAGGAGAGAGTTGGAAAGGTTGACCTGGCAGCTCGACAGGTCCACCCTGCTGCCTGTACCCATCCTGCCTGGGGCTCTGGCCTGCGGAGCTTCCCTGGGGACCAGGGAGCTGACTCCTGCCCTTGCTCAGGGTAGAGTGCCATGATGAAGTGACCCATCCTTACAATGCTGGTGTGTGTGTGAGTCGTTCCTGCATGTGGCACATGCAGCTGTTTGCTGTCATCGCTTATCTGCTTCATGGTCTTGGATGTTCGCTTGGATCAGAGTGGAGCCATTGCCTTAAAACGATGCATCTATCTAGAAATAACCCATTCCATCTTGTTGCCCACGGAAGGGATGGCATGTGATATGCCCTGATTGGTATGTTACCTTTTTTCTAAGGCTTGTCCAAGGCATGCATATAACAACAGAAAAGCTGCTCCATGAGTGCCCTACACGTGCATATGTGGCACGGAAGTTAAGCTACGCAGCTTTGCTTAAAACAAATAAAGATTTTTTTCAGAATTTAGGTAAGTGATTTTTCATATGAAGGAAAATGTGTTGTACATGTTTTTCTTCTGCAGACAACACTGATAAACTTTGGAAAAGTTAAAGGTTTGAATGTAGCGTACTCAGAAGTTTTGGTGCAGATAAACTCCTATGATCTGTTCTGCCACCATTGATTAGCAGCTTGTGTTTCTGAAGCTGGGAGACTACAGTGAGGAACTGAGGAGCACAGCGGTGTGGTGGTCAAACCCGTGTATCTTGAAAAGCCAAAAAAACTCCAAGACAAGTAATGCACTTCACTGTGGAACTTGGCCTGAGTGAGGAGTGGAGAATTGGCCTCGCGGTGAAGTGATAAGACTGGAGATTAATTGTGCTGCCCTATCGATGTGTATCCCACTGTTGGCATCCTTCCCTGAGGGAGAGGGTTGAGGCCACGGGTAGCTAGGCAGGCAACCCTAACACCCCCAGTGTTTATATCATGGGCCAACATGAGCATAAATAAACCACAGCATGACTAACCTCTCTACCTAACATTGACTCGTGTTGTATTCGGATAAACTGAAAAAGTCTTCATGCCTAAGCTGTTTTATTTTCTCAACCTGTATGTTACTGATGATGGCCTGCCTATTGTCAATACTCCAGTATGCATTTAAGAACACAAAGCAAGTCCTTGTTTCAGGTTTGTTTTGCTTTTGGGTAGCACTCAACTAGCCTAGATAGGAAAAAGGAATTTGTAGATTTTAAACTTGAAACTCTGTTGCTTCTCTTCTTCTGTCCATTTTAGTTCGTCAAGTGTTACAGTGAGGCTTCTATTATAAACTGAGCTCATAACTTGGCATCTGGCAGAGAGTGTGAGAAAAGTATAAGAAGAGCAGTCCTGTAAAGTACTGTAGGTTTCCTAAAGCAGTAAGTTAATGTTTTGCTGTGAATATTTTATCCTACTTTATTTTTTTGTTTGTGCTAAGCAGATGGGGGATATATCACCTACAAACTTACTCAACCAAGTATTTGAGAAAGTTCTTCTCTCCCTTTGCTAATACTGTAATGGGACAGTGTAGAGAAGAAGGGCCCTGGTTTGTGCCTCCTTACTGTATGTCGTCATAACTGTGAGATAATGCAGTTTCATTTCACCTTCCTTAGAAATGTGTGTTTGTTTTTTGGTGTTTTTTTCCTTTAAAGCAAGCAGTGTTTGACAGATACTAAATAATGGTTGATGTGGAAACAATTTATTTCCTCTCCTTGCATTCTTTTGAGAGTTGCATAGTTCCAATGAAAAATTATCATCAGAATTATAGTTTTTGCTGTCCCTAAGGTTAAGGGATCCTTTTGCCTGCCCTCCACCTGTGAGGCAAAAGCATCTTGATGCACATGTATGAATTCTGCCTGGAGTAGCTGCCACACCCTTGCTTATTTACATAAGGTGAGGAGCACAGTTGGTCACACGGACTTCCATGGCACTGCTTACAAGAGTAGAGTTACTGTGTGTGTAAGTAGGGAGGGGAGTGAGGGGGCTGCATTCAAAACTAAAGAAAAATGAAGGCAGCAAAGTCTGTATGTTTTGCTGCATATGAAGTTATAAAACCTCTTCTTAACTTCTCCATCTCTGAGAAACCTATTATTGTAATCAGTTGCAAGGCTGTGAGGGGAAACAGGGCCCTCTAAGATAAAGACAAAAATAGCACAAATATATTTTAAGAAAGGCGACTCTTCCTTCAAAGAGTAGGTCTGAACATGGTTCAAAGAACGGTAGCAACCATTTTATCAGGGTTTTTTTTTGTCTTTAACAGCTCTTTGCTTGCAACCAAACAGATGTAAGAGATCCACTTAAATTACTTTTGAGCAGCATGCGTTTATGCACCAAGTTATCTTATGGAGCTTGTGGGAGTATCTCCTGTTAGAACTGAAATGCTGAGAATGGGCTCTTGCACTATCATCTCCTCGCTGCTGCCACTATTTGTGCAGACTTGCCTGGAGGACAAAGTAGGTGACACAGTCGGTCAGCAAATCATAGCAGCACTGGTTCTTGTTGGATGTTGGTTTCTGTGGGCAGAAGGAATTAGTGTTTTTGATAGCAGTTTCTTTTTTCTCTTTCTGGCTTGGCTGTGTCACTCCATGATGTTGAGGATGGGGCTTACCTGGACCTACTTGAAACAGCAGCAGAAAAAAATGTGTGGGGAAAAGCTGGAAAATGTGCTCAGGTTACAACCTGCTGCCACAGAAACTTGAAGGCAAATACGTCATTTATGTTCCTTTCTTCTTAAGCAGATAAGGGTTTGGAGAACCCAGGACATTCTCTTAAATGTATGTCCTATTATGCCATAATAGTGTTTGATTTTTTTTTTATAAGTTTAAACTCTTTGCGTTAGAGTGGGGGTGTTGCGGGGTTTTGGGGTAGTTGTGTGGCGCTAGGTATATTTTGAGGTTCTGAGTGAAATGAGTCTTGTGGTTTCAGCTTACTCTGTAACAAAACGTAATGTGTCGCACGCACAGCCCACCTAAGTTTTCATAATTGACTGATGATTTGCTCTGGAAAGACCCAAAATCCTGCTATGATGTAGATTGAAAAGGTAGTTGATTTTTTAAAAAATTTTCTTTTTAGCTTTTCATTCTCCAATTTACAGTTCAAATTTTGTTAGAATTTCAGGTGAATTGTTTAACTTCAGCTTCCCATCCACTGCTCAAGTGGGCTGTCGGAGGTCACTTCCCAGGCACGTGGCAACAAGTGCTGAGTTTCCATACCCCACCGGTGTCCAAAGCAGCCATCCTGGGTCTTGTCACAAGTGTTGTCCTGTCTATTTAGTTCAGCAAGAAAATGGTTTCTGTCTTTCCCCTCCCTCCCCTCATCAACTGCTCATGGTGAGATTTTTTTATAGAGCCCGCATTGTGATATGTCCTTGAAGTGCAAAGCTGCAAGGTTTTGTTTTGCTTTGCCATTTTTTCTCTACATATTTAGAGTTCATTGCAACTATAGCAAAGCAAGATTGTTGTAGATGGTCTTTTTTGATTCCCACTGGCCCCCCCATCCTCCCCCCCCCACCGCCAGTTGTCAAAAATCAGTAACAAGCAAAAAAGCTCAGACTCCGGTACTAAAACTTAGTCTGGCTAAACCTGGAGTGTAAACACTGCAAACATATGGATTGAGGAAGGATTTCCTCAGCAAAACAGGTAGGTATAAGTTAAATGTTAAATTATTAGCACCTCTTTTTTATAAGATCCCTGACGGTGAGATTTTTGTTCACACCGTCTAGCTAGAACAAGGCTTACCAGGGCTCTTAAAGGACAGGGGCCATATGAGGTGCAGAATTTATATCAGGTACTTTCTTTTTAAGTGAATGTCAAATCCTAAATAATTTCAGCATCAGACTGTGCAAAAAAAGTACCCAACCCTGTGAAGCAAGTGGCTGTTAAGTTTAAAATTTGATAATGGCTGAAGTTCTTGGTCTTTTAGAAGAAAAGTAATTTTTGTCTTTGTTCTCCACTCCCTTCTCCCCCCCCCCCCGGCCCCCCATTTTCATTGATGGGGAAGTTTCATTTCCTTTATTTATATATTTTTAGTGAAATGTGTTTGGGGGGGGCATGAGGGTGGATAGGAAGGAAGTCTGTGTTCTAGTTTTTATATTTAAAACTAAAAAATAGCTAATGCTGGTGTGTTAGAGGTGACCTTAAATAAATTCTCCCCTTTAAAACAAAAATTCTGCTGGTAAAATAGTGAACATTATTAGGGTGTTGAGGGGTTTTGCAACACTTCTGGTTGAGGGTATTGTCTGAGTTCCAGTTGTACTAGCAGAAAAGTGTTTTTCCCAGTACTGTCATGTTTCACATGCCAAATCAGAACTTGTAGTGCATTTTCCTGGAAGGATCTCTATTTACACTTGGAGGGTTATGGCAATTCCAGCTACATTAGTAAGGGTTTTTTTTTTTTTTAATTTTTAATTCCACGCCTGACCTACATAGTAACTTCTTTCATTTTCTTAACACCCACTACAATCCTGGAATGTCAGTAGGGTAAACCCTTCTGTCCTGTGGCTCTAATGCATATGGGGTGCTCTTGCAAGTGTGTGATCTTAAGTGGGTCCTCGTGGAATGAATGCTCTTAGAGCTGAGCATAATTTGAAATAGCTCTCTGTTCTACATGCAGAATTGAATACAGTTCATTGGGTAGCAGGAAATACATTATGAAGTATGTTATCCATATGTAATAATACTTTTTCCTTGAAAGAGGTCCCATGTACTTCAATTTTGAAGAGAATTTTTAAATACCGCAGGTTAGGAAATACTGCATTGCAAATCTGTGAATGTTTGGAGGCAGGTGCTTTTCAGACGCGTTTTGATCAGAGACTGAAAGTGATTAACTCCTTTGGACAGTGTAGCAGTACGTGAAGAAGGAGGAGGTAAATGGAGCTTCTTTGGCAAGAGCCTGTAGGTGCTGGGTGTTCGAGCAGGACCATGGCTGGCAGTGCTGCCTCTCAGACCTGCACCACCTGCTTCATTCTGCTGCTACCTTGCTGTCTCTTTCTGCTGGTGGAGAAGATGCCCTGGTGGAAGATTTTGTTTGTACCAGAAGAAACAACCCTGACTAGTAAATAGTGCTTTTTTAATGTTGTAAATAGATTTGCTAGCTATTTGCTCTTTTTATGATGTTAAGATTTGCATTGTTAGTGACAGTAGCAGCGTATTAAATAAAAAATTGGATGCTGACCAGTCTTTACATGATTTACATCATCTTTAAGTATGAATACTTAGAAGACCTTACATAGCTAAACTGAGCTTTCTTTTTCCCAAAATGTAGGCTGCCAAAGCGCTGAAATATTTAGGATATTGACTTAAAGTTTCATAAACATCTTTTCCATTGCTTCTTTTTTTGGTCTCTCTCTTTTCTATTTTGTTCTGTTCTGAGCATGGAATCTGGGCTTACCCTGCAGAGAGATGGTGGTGGGTTGAGTTGGCCCCTTGCTGCTTTCGGCAGGCAGAGGGCTGCACGTTGCACTCCTTTTGGAGGCTGAAAGCATCATAAATGTCCCCTAGGCCACAGTGGGCCTTGAAATAACCCTGAGCTCTGTGGCCATGACCAAAGCTGAGCACAGGGGCTGTAGTCACCGGAACTGTGAGTACACGCCACGCGTAGCTCAACGCTGAGCACTGCGCTTCTGTTGCTGCTTGTGCCCCTATGTATTTGGGGGAAAATGTTGGAAGCAGTCCAGATGGTAACTCAGTGGCATGATTCTGGGTGGTTTTTTGCTTCGTTTTCAGAAGCTTATATTCAGTGTTGCAGAGGAACCTGTATGTATTTTGATAAAACAAAAGAAATGGTTAATGTTAAGCCACACTGAACGGTGCAGCTTTGCAGGAGCACTGATACCCCAGCTGTGTCTTTAGCCTGCCATGCAGTTCAAATTCAAGCAAAGGTCTTCCATGTGGTTGCTTTCTTGAGTCCTCCTATCTCTGTTTTGTATCTGCAATTTCAGTATGTGCTTCCAGAAGGATTTTTATTCATTTCCAATCATTCTTCAAAGATAACTGGCAAAATCCAACAAGCTGGTTGTGATTTTACAGCAGTAGAATGTAGACAACTTTGATCTTGTTAAATTAATTTTCTTCATGTGTGGGCTGAGTGTGTAACGTGTTGATTTAGTTTTTATTGATCACTGTAAAACATGAATTCAGCATCACAGCAATGATAATAAGCAAGTACTTTTAGTGATATTCTAATGAGTTCCTGGCAAAAATAAGGTGGAAAATCATCTTGGAGATTGATGTGCTTTAGTGGTGAGATGCTGAACCAGGATACTTTATATAAAAGGGTTGCGTAAAGCTGTTTGATGTTCTGACTTTCTCTGGCAACACACACTTGCTGTGAGCAGGAGCATGCCGTACGGTGCAAGATGCAGTCTTGTAGGCATTTGAGTGTCAGAAATGTCATTCTTGCCTCTGTCTGGAAGGGGGCTCACCCTCCTGATCATGCCAAGGTTAGATAGGTTGTAGGAACCAGGTATTGGCTTTGTTAGAAGGTGTCTCTGAGCACAAGCAATGAAGCACTAATGACCTTTGCATCCTCATCTGCAGGAATGCCCTGCGAACCATCGCCATGTGTTTCAATAAGTCTGCATGGCAAAGCATCAGGTACAGAGCGGGGGAGTGGAGAGAGGTTTCTAAATTAGCAGGCAATTTATGTCTGGAGAAGTGAGATTCGTATTCATAACTACGTTAAACCCATATTTCTGAATTTGGTAGGGGCATATCTCCATTTAAGATGGCAGTAATTCCTTTAAGCCAAAATATTTGCTGAGGTATGGGTAGGCAAATTCTGTCTCATTTTTCCATTGATGCTGTGTTTCCAAGACTGGAAGAGGCTTCTCAGTCCTGGTGGTGAACAGTGATTCTCTCTATATTTTTTTTGTCAGATAAGCTTGTTTTATGCTGTCAGAGTTCAGTAAATTGGTATCTGAGCAGCATGGATCACAATGAAAAAGTATTGCTGCTGCCTGCATGAGTTTGATAAAATTAGAAAATGAGAGGCAAAATTTTTCTAAAGTGGGGAAAAGAAGGTTTTTTTTAGGACTGTGAAATTTTGAAAGAGATGGTTTATAATGAACTTTAATACTTCTCTAAAGTTGCTGCTATTATAATGAAAGAGTATGAATAAGAGAATATGCCTTGCAGGTAAAACGAAAAAAAGACTTCACCATTTATATACTTGAAAACCAAAGATGCATTGCAGAGGATGAATTTCACCCTTCCTATATTGCTTGTAGTAAAAAGTTAGTCTTTGAAGTTAAAAACAGCTTTAGATTTAAAGAAATAATACACCTGAAAAGGGAGGTGCACAGAAAAAAGACATTGGGTTAAGTACTGTTTTGTTAATGAAAAGAATGTAAGTTAAGCCAAATGTGGTTGCCTGCGTAGTAAGGTATTGCTTAACATGAGTGGGAATGATAAAATAGGGTCCTAACAGACTTCTATTTCAACGATTTCCAGCTTTCAGAAGAGGTTTTAATCTGGATGTTGCATGCACATACATAGACGATAGACTGATGCCACAGAATTACTCTAATTTATGAAAGGAGCAGTACTTTGATGCTGGAAGTCTGTCAGCATATGATCCCTAGGCTAACTGCTTGATCGTTAGTTAAAGTAGGGATTCATTAAAATAACATGGGCTCACCTGGTTTTAAAGGCTACCTCTCAGCCAGTAGGCGATGGTCCAAAACTAAAAAGGTTGCAGTGCAGACATTATATGGCAATGGCACATAGATTACTACATAAAGCTGGTGGATGGAAAGGTTTCCGTTGGATTGTGTGCTCAGTATTGGACCAGATTTTTAAATTTTTAGTCATCTGTAGCAACGCCTGCTCGCGCTATGGTCAGGTGAAGTACCTGTGTGACTGTTTTAAAGAAGGTGCAAGTTTGGGTCTCTGTAACTGCAGCTTCTTGCTGTAATTATTATACTCTGTAATAATGGTATTCTTCTGGCTGAAGAATCATAATTACAAAGTGGATGATGGGCTTCAATTATGTAAGGAAAATCCTTGCATTTAAGCCCCATACTACCCTTAGCATAAACAGCTCTTTTTTTGTTTTTTTTCAGGTAGAACTTTTACTTTCAGGTTATTTCTGGGAAATCCGTACTTCTACTTATGTAAATTGAAAGAAAAGAAAAAAGAGAACAAAGAGCACGGCATCTTATTTTAGGCTTCATCAAATGCAAAGTCATATGTGGCCATTATAGGTATCTAGCATATGTGTCCGTGTTGTTCTGCTACTGCTTGTGTTACCAGTAAACCAGATCACTTAAACTGGGCATTTCTCGCAGGCTTTGTACCTTAGATTGCCAAATGTGGGAACTGGGAAGTTTTTCCAGTAGCAGCGTCAGCTTATGCCCCCTAGAGAGTCCCTCCCTGCAGGGCTCTTTCCTTGCACACACAGAAGTTTCTTGCTGAAAAAAAATGTAGGGCTTTCTTTTTTTTTTTTTTGGTCTGTTTGTTTTCATGCAGTTGTGTGGGCAAGCGTGTGTTTTCTTAGGGCAATCCTGTACAACAGCAGTAAGGTTTTGTACCTGCACCTCACGGAGAGTAAGAAGCTCTCCTTGAATGAAGGAAAGGCAGATTTCAGATCTGCCTGCCGATCAGAGAGAGAGGAGAATGGAAGAAGTGGTGTTCGAGTGAATGAACAAACTTTCAAGCTGACTCAGTGTTACACGTACAGTGTACGCTGCAGGGATTAGTCACCACTTACGGTAAATCTGCATGGTGCTTGGTGGGTATGTGTCTCTATCAAGCTGCACTTAACAAGCTTTGTAGACTGGGAATGCAGGTAAATGTTATTTCCACAGTATTTTCCCATTGAACAACAACAACAAAACCCAGTGAAACTCAAAGACTTGTAAATGACTTAGCTAAAGGCAAAAGAAATCTTTTGGTTATCTCATGGTGCGGCTATCTTCATCTGTGAAATTAGTAGGAAAGTGAATAAATTATGCAACAACTTTTTTTTTTTACTATTTAGAAACCTGTGCTTACATGTTATTAGTGCTGTTCTTCCCTGTTCTGTGCGTGTTGGTTTGATCTAGGGTTGTTTTTCTTTCAGTAGGTAGTTTTCAAGCTGCGTTTGTGTAAAACACCGATTTACGTGATGGTAACAGAATAACAATTACAGGGAAGGATATTCTTCTGTTGAAGACACTGTTTTCATTTGCCAAATAGAAATTTCAGGAAAATTACCCTCCAGGTTGAATTTTCTCATAAATGTTCTCAGGTTCTGAAATTATTTACTGGCATAATAGGTAAGCACAGCACTTGAAGCAGAGTTCCTACTAAGTTGCTTTTTTAAGGGAAAAAGTGGGGGTTTTACTAAAAAAAGTTACTAGTTTTTTAAAAATGGTAAAATTATTCTGCAGCATTTTCTGAGTTACCCGAATTTAGTAAGTTTATTTTTTTTGTACTTTCAGATAGTTCTTTCAGCAGTTTCTTCTCTGTTTGACTGTTACTTTTTGTTATTTTAGCTGGGCATCCTTCATAATTCTAAGATGCCCTTTCTTTCTGATCTTCTGACCTGTTTTGCTTGGTTTGTTTAATCTGTCCATAGAGAATAGTTAATTTCAGCCATTATCATACCAAAAAATCCTTTAGAGCAAGATTTTTTTTTTTTATAGTTTGTTTAAAATTACTTCCTCCAAAATAAAAAAAAAACCCCAACCAAACATGTTGCTGAAGATTGAGAAGCAGACTGTGCTGGCACTGCTGGGTGGGACAGTGCTGAGGTTGCGTGCCTGTACAAGTGGTTTGGCTCACTACTCTCCCAGTGAGCTGATCTGTCGTAGGCCTCGAGTCCTCTCAAGAGCAGGGGCGAAGACTGAAAGCATTATTAAGTTTTGGTGTTATCTCACACTGTTTATTTGAAATGGAAGCCAAGCAATTTACATATCTCTGTATCTTGGATTTGAAACAAAAAAAAATTTTTTTTCTTTTAATTTTTAATTTTTTTTTTCACTAGCCTTTGTGTGGAAATGACATCGCAGCTTACATCAGCCATGCTAAAAATTCAGAGGTTTTTTCTCGTCCCTGTTGGGTTATTAACTGGGCATTAGCTCTGTGCTGTTAGTCTTCCTTTGCTGCTTGGCTCATTGATAACTTCATCATAAATGCTCTGAATTTTATATGATGAAAAGAAATGAAGATCTGGTCTAAAGCCTTTTGAAACTGATGGGAATGTAACTTCTTTCACTGCTGTATGGTGCAGCCAGACTGGGTGACCCCCTAATGCCACATTGTTCCCAGGATCACTGCGGCAGCGGAAGCAAGCAAAGGACAGCGCTGTGCCTTTTGGCACTTCTGGTGGCCGGGTCAGGAGTTAGCTGTGGCACATTGTTGGGTAGGTTATGTCCCCTCAGGCCTGCAGGTCAAAGCCTGCCCTTGTGAGACTGAGTAGTATTTGAGCTAAAGCTCTTATGTCGTGTCTGAATGCCCCACGTGCAAAGCTGAGCTCTGTGGCAGGCAATATACCAGAAATACCCAGGTTTTGGGGCTGCCCTTCTGGGGTTGATGTAGGGCTGTAACTGTGGCAAAGTGTGAAATGGAGGCACTGGGGTTTCCTGTGAGAGCCCAAGGAGCTGGGAGGAGGGAAACAGAAATAAAATTAATGTTGGCATTTTGGAAAGTTGATTGCTGTGTTTTTTAATCATAAAGCAATTTTTAAAGTAAGTCACTTCCCAGAGAAAAAATAAATATATTAAGAAAAGGGAGAAATGTGATGTTGAATTTATGTGTTTGAATGCAGCAGACTTGGTGCTGGTACCAATATGCACGGAGACAAAGCAAAAGGACAACCATCATTCTGACTCTCCTGCTAAATTTCCAGCCATAATGTGCTATATGTAGAATATTTTAATTTATCTTTATTATTTTGAGAGGGCTGAAGCTGTGGGGATGGGATTCATCCTAACTACTTAAAAAAACCACACAAAATACAGCGAAACAAACTCAGCTAACACTGCAATGGACGTGGAGAGATTTTCCTTCTTGTGCATCTCATCAGCACCCCTCTGCCTGGGGAGGAAGGGAAGGTGGCCTTCAGGCAGCTCCATCAGGAAGACTTGCAGTAACAGCTTTGGATTGGGCTCATGGCATGCAAAAGTTATGGATATCCATTCACACGCTTTGTATTTTTTTATGTCTCTTCTGGCTCAGCTCTTCTACAGCAGTCAAGGGCAGAGAGATGCAGGGGGAGGTGCTGAGGGATGTCCTGGGAGGGCGTGTGTTGGTGTAACCCCTTGTGTTTGAGCGGTCAGTGCTCACACTTACCATGGAGCTGGTGCAGTTACTTGTCTCTTTTAGAGCTTGCAGGGAGCACTTCATCTCTGCAGTTATTTGTATGGCCATATGCTATTTTTTTTTTCTTACATATGTTCTCTGATAATTGTCAGTAGCAGGTGCCTGCGAGCCAAGGCGGAGCGGTATTTAAAAATCAGATGCTTAATGGGGATAAAGAATAGTGTGATTTAAGCACCAGCAAAAAGGCCGGGTTGAAACCATTGGCCTCTGAAGCTCTTGTCCCTTGCAGAGCAGCAGCACGATTTGATAGCAGTGCTGGTCCTTCAGCTCCACCGTGCAGCTGCAAGGATGTGACCTTCAAGAAATGATCAGGATGTCTGGCTATGGGTCTCTGTATCTGGTTTAGCTAAATCAGGGAAAACACAAAGTCCCTTCTGTTGTGTGTATTGGCCTCAGGAACAGTACTGGACATGTGTTGCACCTCTGCTTGGTGACTTAGGTGATGCAGGCTGGTTGGAGATGTCATATGAAATCTGTAGTCTGGTAGCCTCCCACTGTTTAAACCTGCCTGTCCCCATGTGTTTGTCGAGCACCCTGAGCTGCTCAGGTTGTGTAACTGGTTGCTGTTCCCTTACATGTGTGTGCATTGGGCCCCGTGGATCACTGCTGTGATAGTGATTGCTGATGTTGCATTGCCTTCCATCATCTGAAAAACAGCTGTCAAGAGGATGATGTGGAGAGGCTTGTAGTTGCTCTGGATTTCAAATGATGCAGCTCTGTCCTCTGAAAATCGTTTTGGAGTGTTGCATGGCCAGAATCCCTGCTGTCACATCATCTTCACATCTCCACAAATAGCCCTCTGAATTACCATTCCTTCTGTGTATCCACTGGGGGGAACTTAGAGCTGGGTGTAACAGATGTATAGGTGACCAGCGAGTCAGGAGTATCTTGTATTTCGAAGTGTCAGGAAAGACATAATGCCTCTAACATTCTTTTGTGGGAGGGTTGTTAGTTTTTGGGGATTTTTTTTGTTGGTTTTTTTTTTCATTTCTGGTAAAGAACTAGTAAAATATAGAGCACATATGGAAATGGCAGACGTTGTTGGGTTTTTGAATTTTTTTTTGTTGTCCTTGTTTCTAAAATTAAGCACACAGGAGTTTGTGAGATCTTGCAAAGAATTTAAATCATATTGCACAGTCATGTGTTCAAGGAATCTTCTTAATCTAGTCACATATACAGCGAACAGATCCAGATTTTAAAAAATACATTGCAGTATGGAGAGAGAAACCAAATGGGATAAAGACAAAAGACTGCTAAATATTTTTGACTGTACTTACCTAGTTTAGTTTGCTGCCAGTATTCTGTTTCCTTTTTGTTTGGTTGTCCTTCATGCTCTTCCTATGTCAGAAAGAAATCTGTGGTGTGAGCCATTCTGCTTATCCCTTGCATGATGTTGGCAACTGAGAATTGGATCACATGACTAAAGTAGGTCCCTCTCTGTGTCAGAAAACTAACAATTTGTCCTTCGTGTGGGTGGGCATCCATGCACATGTGTAGTAAGTTTTTATTCTGCCACGGTGTGTTTCTGTACTATGTTTCTGAGCTGGATTGTAGAAGGAGGAGTGATCTTGCAGCTTGACCACAGGTGCACTTGGCAGTGCTCACATGGGCAGAGCTGGCTGCAGAATTTGGGTCCGCAGGACAGTATCCTGCTGAGCTGTGTGGCACAGGACCCTCTAAGACCAACTAACCATGTTAATTTAGCCTAATTCTTGCTACATGTGTGATAAAAAGACTTTCCGAAATGGTTTTACTTCTGTATATGCAGAATGTCGACCTTGAACTGCTATGAAAACTTTTGAAATAGTTTTGATGCATGTCCTACACCACTTGAGAGCACGTGCTTCTCAAGTCAGACACACTGAAGTCAAGTTTAGGCTTTGTAACTGAACAAGATGTGCAGCACATCATACACCTGTACATAACATTGTATTAATTGTTTCTGATGGTAAATTTAACGAAGAAGTCTTGAGAGATACATATATATACACACATGCACAGGACAGATCTGAAAGCCGTGAACACAGGTATATATGCGTTGTGTTGCAATTGTTTTCTCTTGGGGGTTTTGTTATTGTTGTCACTTTCACAAACTGTGAACCTGTAATTTTTCATGTGCTGTTCTTTGGCCCTCTCTGCCAGAGAGGCTCAATCTATCATGTTAAAAAAAATCAATAAAAAGTCTAGAGGTTTATTTATAAAGTAGAGCATGGAGAGAGGGTGCAAAAATTCCATTAAAATGGCAGTTTAGCGCTAGCTACATCTCTTTGGGACTAAACTCCAATATTTTAAACTATTAAAATTGTTACAAGAGTGCTTTTAAAGTACCACAAATCACAGTAAAGCTTTCTAGTTGAAACTTGCCTTTATATAGTGCACTAGAATTTAGCTTATATATGTTTTTGGAGTGTCTGATGCTGCCCTCAAACACCATTTTAACATCCATTTTAGAGCTTTATTATAGTTAATAATCTTACAGGTTTATTCTCAAGGGAAAATACGTGAATGTAAGAAGTCAGAATTTATTTTCCTTCAGAAATGTGATTGTATGTATGTCTTTGTGCAGACAGAGCTCTGAGCGAAGTAATTATTTCTGAGAAGTGTACAGGCTCCTAATGTAATTCATCAAGATTGCCTGGCTTGGCACGTGCTACTCAGTTACAGGAACTTACAAATTCAGGCAGCTGTGGGTTATTTTACAACATAACAGTTTTCACCAGTGATGTGATGGTCATCTGCTCCATGTTTTCTATCCAAAGAAATAAATGTGTCCATCTGCTCATAAATGTGATGCTGGAGAGTTTATGGGATATATCTGTATTGACCCTCTCAAATATCAGAAGCAGTGTATCTGAAGTGTAAGCTTTGCCTCCCCTCAGCATGTTTTCGACTTGTTTTAATAGCTGAAGAAGATTGATCTTGAAACTGCTGAGTTTAAAATGCAAATGGCATTGTGTAATTTTTTGTTATATCATCTTCTATCCTGAGATAAAATGGTTTCTAGTCGAAATGCCCTTTATTTACTTCCAAAAATACCAGAAAGAAATGGTGAACTCTTATTTGGACCAAAACCAGGCTTCTACTTCTCCAGGAGGCAGTGCAGACTGTCATGAGAGTGTGGCTCTTGGTAGGGGCCATGTGAGCAGGCTACATGAATGAGCATGGCAGAAGGCAAATGAGAAACTCCAACTTGCCAAACATTAGTGTGTGGTAAAAATATGCACCCTGTCACAGAGTCATATTTATACATACAACTCAATAACCCTATTCATCATTCCTACGTTGTTCATCCATCAATTTTTCTTTTCTCACTGACCCACAGCCTAGTTCTAGCTTACTTCTTGCTGTTGCTTATGAACATTTTCCTCTTTCCTGGCTGTGTGGAGTAAAGTAATGATCCCAGCAAGCTTAAGAAAAGCAAAGCTATTAGCACGGCCCTTTCACTGTTAATTAACATCTGAAGTTTCAGAAAAAGGGATCTAACTCATGTAGTTACTGTGTAGTTAAAAATATCAGTGGAAAATTCATACTAATGCTTGGAAAGTGGAGATGATAAAGGGAAGCCATTAAAGCTTACTTTTCTAAGCACAGCTAAAATCTATTCTGTAAGGTGTTTCTCAGTGTGAAAAGGAAAACCTCTAGTTGTATTAACACAGCTCTAAAATGAAGTGATAGTTAGCTTCTCTGCTTTTGAAAAAATTAAGCAAGTGATGTTAATGAGGATAAAGCAGAAGAGCATAATTCAGGAAAATGGGGTTTCCTCTGAAGTCTGGAGTCACCAGCCCACTGAAATGGGGCTTGCAGGTGGGTTAATTAGGTTTGGCCAAATTGTTTTTGATGTCAGCTATGATTGGCTTTCCAACTCTGCTTTTCTGCTGGGGTGCTCCTCCTCTTCCTCCACCTGAGCTTGCTCACCCATGTTGGCTGCCTCACCTCTTGGTGTTGGGCAGTGCCGCTGTGCCCAGACCCACGCAACACACCAAGGTGTAAGGAGGGCAGACTGATGGGAGGTGTGGGG
Organism: Climacteris rufus; assembly: GCA_013398175.1. Taxonomy (NCBI): domain Eukaryota; kingdom Metazoa; phylum Chordata; class Aves; order Passeriformes; family Climacteridae; genus Climacteris; species Climacteris rufus. The sequence goes on along the minus strand of VZRZ01008814.1, from coordinate 306,447 downwards.
AGAGGCAGGTGAGAGAAGGCAGTGCAGCCCAGAGCATTAGGCTGTAGCCTTTGGGAGGCGTTTGTAAGATCAGGGTGCTGCAGTGGTGTGGAGGCTGGCTGAGATAATTTAGGAAGTATGATGCTCATGAAGGGAAATGAGGGTCTTCTCCTCTCGCTGTGCCCTGCCCTCAGAGCAATTGTGGCTCTCACTCCTGGACTTACGTCCCTGTTGGCAGAGCAGCCAGTCACCAAGTCTTGAACACCCCGTGGCTCAGGCCACTGGTTTCCATTTCTTCCCCTTCCTCCCAGTGGTGGACGTTCTCAATCTAGCAGGGTGTTTGTCTCCTTGCCTGCAACGTTGACCTTTTGGAAGCAGTGGTAAAAAAATATTGATGGAGCATTGGTGGTTGTTGGTGCTAATGTTGGGGAGAATGGGCCTGCAAGGTGTGCACTGAGCTGGCTGTGAACAGCCAGCACACACTTTGTGTAACAGGTGAGATCTGATGGATTATATTGCTTCAGCTTCTAAAATTTCCTAGGAACAGCCAGCTACGTGCGGGGTGGGTCTGGTCATACACTTGCATCCGGCTGATAGTCTTTGTGCTGGGGTGGGGGCATGTCCTAAAGAAAGCCCCCAGTCTGCCTAGTGGGTTTTTCTTATTAGGGTAATTTGGAGTATGGTGATCCTTTCTTCATGTGGGAGGGCAAAAAAAAGGCCTTTTTATTGGGTTTGTCATAGTGAGGAGGTGATGTGTTTTAGAATGTTGTGGTGACCATGCTGAGCTAAACAGGTATCATGTAGCTGCTGATGATTGCAGAGGACTGTCCTTCCGCAAGTCCAATGCTTTATAGGTCTGAGGTCTGATTTTCCTAAGAACTGCTGTCTGAGACACTTAACTCACCATTTAACCAAACTGGCAAAACCACATCTTTGGCTTTGAGGAGTTTTCCCCATCAGGACTGTTGGTCTTGCCCTTTCTCAAGGTTGTATGTGAGTGCCTTCAACCTGTGCTTGGGGTTGAGCCCACAGTAAGTGAGGGAGGACTGTAGGCTTTTCTGATGCTTATGACAGAAGGGAGGAAGTGGTAGATACCAATCTTGCCCTCTCACACATCCTTCCACATGCATCTTGCCGGTGGCCACCCAAACTGCCCCCTGGAGATGCTACTGTACCATGACTAATTTCCTGGCTTTTAATTTGAAAATGCAGTTACCGAAGTAGTGCAGATCAGCTGGGGCAAGTTCCAGCTTTTGTTGTATATGAAAACCTAGAAAGCATACTTCTGGGAACACATGTTGGAGATGGGTTGGGTTTTGGGTATTTCTGGTCATTTGAAGACAGGAAGATTAATCAGTGCTGAGGATCTGAATAGTTTAATTCGTGTACCTTGATTTTAAAATCAAGACTAAGTGCATTGGAAGTAGTAGATGCAAACTCTGTCAAGTACAAGGACTAATCAAGGCTGTGATCATTAAAAATTTTTGCTGTTATTTATAATGCTATAAAGTCTGAGTCTGATTGGTGAGATAATCAACGTGTGTAATAAACAGGTTATTTTTCTTCTGTTGTTTATGCAAATACTTTGGTTTTTAGTATTTTGTGGACAGCAGTATTAGGCTGACCATGCATCTTAGACATAACTGGAGGTTAAACTTCCTTGGATAATATTTCAACTAATTGATGCACAAGCATCTAATGAACCTAGTAAAGTCTTTATGCGTTGTTTTCCCAGCTATAAAAATGTTTCACTTAAGGGAAATAACTTTTCTTAGTAAGTAAATATTACTCTTAAGGAGAAGATTTTATGTTTTCTTGTGTGTTTTTCCTTTGGGATGTGTGTGTTTTAAAGAAGAGTGCTAAGTGAATAAAAATCCTTGCTGGTGATTTGGTAATATAAGGTCAGATATTTGTATGACATATGTGGTATGCCACTTGTTTAAAAACAAACAAATTCTAATTTGCATTTCATGTATATATACACAATTACAGATGTTGTAAAATACAAAGCACAGAGTAGAATAAAAAAAGTAAGCTTTAACTGTAGATGCACTTTAAGCTGAGATGCCTGGGGAAGCAAATTTAGAAAAACAGGTATTGAGATGGTTCCTTTATCTCAGCAATTCAAATGTCAGAAATTGTCTAGAAGGAAATTCTTAAGGCTTGTACAGTTTCAATATCTGAAAACTGTTTTTACCAGATTTTGCATTTATTGGTGGAGCTATAAATAAATGCAGAATAATTTTGCTTGGCTTCATGGAGTTTCTGCAGATCAGTATCAGCCCAACAGCTCTCAGGGTCTGGCCTCACTTCCTCCTTGGCTGGAAAAGACAACCCAGTTCTTAAAAACTGTGGCAAAACTAGCTGGGCTTTAATCTTAGATAAATTGGTTAATTAGGGGATTTTTTGTTTTGTTTTTAATTAAAAGATATCTTTTTCAGACAGATTGTTTCCTGGGAATGCTGAGAGAAATGGTTACCTAAGCAGTTTCCCATTACCAGTCTTAGTCCAGCATCAGACTCTGAAAAACCAAAATACAACCACCCCCCCCCCCCCCCCCCCCCCCCACAACACCAC
>VZRZ01008814.1:209671-303874 GCA_013398175.1 Climacteris rufus | reverse complement strand
CCCCCGCCCCAGCCTCTCAGAAGCCCACCAGACAGCCTTTGCTCTCCTGGGGCCACCCCAGCCTCAGCACCTTGAGGAACATGTGGAGCACAGAAAACTTAGCAGTTTGGTAAATGAAGTAAAGGGGAAAGTAAAGTTCTCACTGTTTTACTGTGGGAATTAAGATAAATAACAGGGTTGGCTGTCTGTTAGCCTAAAATCAGCGTTGGGAAGTTCCTTGAAGAGTATGAACTCAACTCTTTTGCGGGGAACTGCTTTTAGATTGCCTGGCTCTTTAAGAATTGGTTGATAAAATTTAATTTTAGCAAAAGATGAGTCAGTTACCTAAAATAACATTTTAGTTAAAGCCTTGCCCCAGTGTAAAACATTTGAAGTTTAAAAAAAAAAACCCACTTTTTTTTCTTGATTTCTTCTGCCTTTAAAATTGTCTCTATGATCTGACAGCAAGCTGTGAAATGGTTGTGACACTCACTATCTTGACTTAAGCCTGTATCAAGACTCCACTCCAGGGAGTGCAGTCACGTGATAAGCAGACTTGTCAAACACGTCTTAATTGCTGCATACTCCATTTAGTTGCTTTCTGGGGCCTTCTCCTCATGGGGTTTTGCAGGATCAGGACCACGAATTAGCTTCTCCATACACTGCTTGTGACCCTTGACTGAACAGGGTAAGGGAAAAAAAAAAGACAGACTGTGTACTTACAGAGACATAACAAATAAGAGGACAGTTCACCTTTTATTTTAGCTTCTGCAAGTGCAAGTTTTATTGAATTGCTGTTAAGAGAGGTTTGGTGAGATGTAAAATGAGCTTATCCTGACATCCTCCAGGGATCCCAGCACTGGAGTGCTGTGGTGCCTGTCCCATGTTTCTTGGGTTAAGAAAAGTGAAGCGAGGCAGCAGGAAGCAAGGATGTAAACTCAGAAGCAGCAGGAAAATAATGACATCACTGTTTTTTCAAACTTTGAGCTATCTTAAAGTTCTAGAGCTGTTTTCATTATATCTATTTCATGGGGGAAAGTGTGTATTTTTCATAGTGCTTGATGTGATCGTATTCTTAACTTTTTACAGTGGCAGCATATACAGACATAGCAACTGCTTTGAAATAGTGTTTCTTTTATAACAGATCTGATTAGTTGGGAGGGAATGGGAATTAGAAATTTTTATAACAAGTACTGGCAGTATATCACGTCCCCCCCCCCTTAAAAAATCTTCCCNCCCCCCCCCTAAAATATCTTCCGCTTTTATTTCTTTTTATTTGAAGTCATTATGTAAGGGGCAAGTTATCCACTGAAATAGAAGTATACGAGGCAGTTGGAATTCAGCGTTTTTGTGAAGTAATCTGTTTCAGCAAAAAAAGGGCTGTGAAACTTTTAATAAAAAGTAAAGAAAAAAGTTCTGAAAGTTTTGACTCTGGAAACCCACTTTTTTCTTCTGAAAGTTTTACTTGTTGGTGTAATCCTTTAAAGAGGTTTTACTGCTTTCCAAAAAAATGATGCTGAATGAATATCATGGGATAACACTGAAGCCTTTGTAGGATGTTCACTGACCTACCTAAGAAACCCAAGAGAGATAATTACAACCTTTGGTAGTCTGCATGTAAATGCACTTTGCAAATGAATTTCCATGCAAAAAATGCAAAGAAGTTACATTTTGGAATCTGTACCTGTGTGGAAAATGGACTGTAAAAGAGATGCCTATTTCAGGCAGTTTTTGATTTTAAAATATTTTAAAAAATAGAATTATGGCATATTAAATTATTAGGCATCTTTACTAGAGTGTAAGGAAGATTTATGGTGTAATGAAATATTGCTGCAACCTAATTTAGAACTTGACAAATCTGGTTTTATAGAGTTGAATTACAAGGGATACCTCATTATTTGTGGGGAAAACTTTTTTATTGTTATTTTTGGCACCCTGGTCTCCTCTCTGGTTGGGCTGTGCTCTGTAGGAGCTGCTTTGGGCAAGATGTCTCGGCTGATCCTTTTTCAAGGGAGCTGTGCAGGATGAAGTCATAATTAAGTATCACATCCTGGCAGGCCTTTCTTACCACGTGTAGTCGCTGATTTCAAGTTAAATGCTTGCATTCCTCATTTCTCCTCGCGGTCAGAAATGTAGTTCTGAAAAACACAGAATTGTACTTCATTGTCAGATATTCCTTACTGATAGTGGGTATCAGATACTGTAGATACAGTGTCAGTAGTTACAGAAAATTTAGCTACACCAAAATTACATATATGCTGCCTTTTTTTTAAGCCTCTGTTCCTTCTGCATGCAGGCCAAGTGTTTGCACAAGGGCATGCTTTGAGCTTAAAGCAAGAGGCAGTTTATGTGGAGCAGGACCTGGCATTGTGGCTTGCAGAAATAAATAGAGAATATCGCAAAAAAATCCTGTTGTTTGCTCAGTTTAGGAAATCTATGGAAAATTTGCGGTAGCAAATACTTTGACCCTTTTTTGAACTGCTGACGGTATTCTTTTGTTGCTGTTTACAGGTACTCAGTTGAGACACAAAACTGGAAACTAAGCTTGTGCATTTGACTAAACTGAAGAGCAAATTTTACCTGGAAATAGTATTTCTTCATAGGGTAATACAAAATTTCTTGTGTGCAGGATTTCCCCCTCTTCACTGAGATGCAAAGTGATTGATCTTAAGCAAATTGCACACACATGTAACTACAGCCTTCTGTGTGCATGTGTAGGAGCATGTGATAAAGGAAAACAAAACCACAGGCTTTGAGTTCAGACAGTAAATCTTCTGGAGACCTTTTCTCCTCATTCCTGTAAGAGAGAAGTCTCAACTTCTCCTGATGCTGCCTCTGTGTTACCTGACCTTGTGGCTCGACAAGTGTGCTTTCTGATGCGCCTTCCACACAGGAGGAGTCTGGCATTGCTGGATGGCTTATGTGGTCAGGTATAAGTAGCAGAGGAAGTGTTTACATTTAGGAGACTCTCATATCGAATACTTAAATGACTTACTGGTAAGCACAGTTTCAGAAGTTTAAGGAGAGTCACAGTTTGATGTGTGTTGAATGTGCACTATGTTATGCACTTAGCTTCAACTATAAACCATTTGCTGAGTTTTAGTGACTCTGATGTTTAGTCTTTGCCCCCCTGTTTAGACATTAGTAGCCAAGTGTTTTGCCTCTGTATGTAGCCTTAAGTTGCACTTTTTTCTGATGTAGTCATCAGATCAAATTATTTATAAAATGAGGACATCCTTTTGGATTTCGTGTGTAAACAGTCTTAAATATGTGCACAGGCAGAGAGATTCTTGTCTGTTTATCCACAGTTGAAGGCTAAACATTAATAAATGCTAACATTAAATAATGTTCCCTCCCCCCGCTCATTCTTCTCTCAAGTTTTCCCTTTAAGGCTCAGATTTTTTCTCTAGATTACCCAAAGAACCTTCACCTTGCCCTTGATCAGAGTACTGGTTCCAATATGTCTCTGCTGCAGTGATTATTGTGAGCTAGGGTAAGCAAATTGTTTCTCTGGAGTGGTTCTTGCTGGACAGGTATTAATGTAATCAGAACCACTTTTGCAATGCTGGCACATGTGTGTTTGAGGGTAGGATCTGCCATCTTCAGACAGTATGGTGACTCCAGGACTCTTAATTCTGGAATTAGTGGTGAGAACTGGAAACATACCACCAGCTCACCAGCGTACCATTTAAAATTTCCTTGGAAACAAGTTGGTCTTGGGCTTGTCTTATTTGTAAGACATCTCAATAGGCAACAAAGTACGCCCCTTTTAGTAGGGCTTTGGGAGTGGTGAGGAGGAATTCTCAGTAAAGATCAGAGCTGACTGATAATGTCTCAAGCTGCTGCAGCAGAGAGACTCTTTTTGCTCTCTCTGCTGTGTTTTTTTTTTAATATGATATGCTGGAAACCTGGGAGGTGCCCATCTGAGTGGCTGCCTTTGGCTGGAAGGGGAGATGGAAAAGCAAGAAGCAGGATGCTGTAAAACGGTTTGAGAAACACGCGTCTTGCACAGGTTTTAAAGGTACCTACTGCTGCTAGGGTAACTTAATTTTTGTGATTGTTTCAGCTTTCTGGCTTTTCTTTTTTGCCTATTTTAACTAAACTTCAAACATCATCTTAGCCAATGACAGCAAGGCTTGCAAATCAAAACCAAATCTGAGCATAGCACTACACTTGAGTGAGCTGTGCTAATCTAAGACAAGCTTCTGTTTCCTGCTTGGAGCTTCTCCTCCATGCTCTTGTTTGGCATATGTACAGCACTGTGTGCTGACAGACACCTTTGAGGCACAGATCAGTTAAAGAAGTGTGTGTGGTGGCAGCTGCTCCAAGCTCAGTATTTCGTGTGCTTATTGGCTACCTACTCGTGGTTAGGAAGCAGGTGTTTGGAGTCATGTAGGGTAGGGAGAAGTCCTACATTATTTGTGAATTAACATCCATAGTAGAGTGGTGTTGAATTCTTTTTGTGTTCTTATGGTCAGACAAGAAGCTTAATCTGCCAATGATAGTTGACTCCATAAGAAGTCAGAGTGCAAGCAGTGTGTGAGCAGAATGTTTTAGGTAGTGAATGTGTTGAGCTGATACAGTCCTGCGTAGCCCAGCTCTGTGGTTTGCATAAAAGCAGCCCCTTAAAGACCCTGTGGTCTCATCTTCTATTAGCAACTCTATGACTGACTTTCACTTTCCCTACAGTAAGAGAATTGATAGAGAGGAGAATTTGCCATCAGTTTTTTCTCTCCGCAGTTTTTCAGACAGTTTGGCCTCAACAAATTGTGCAGCCTCCCTCTTGTCTGTGTGGGAGAGTACAGACTGCTGCTGGCGGCAAGGAGGAGAGATTAACATTCATCTGTTCTCTTCTCGCTCTCTTCTCCATCCCGTGGGCATGGGAGACTTATGAATGTTCTGCTCCTTTGGGGTGCATTTCTACTCATTGCTCTGATGGGAAGACCACAGAGACGCCGGTAAGGTTGTGCAAGTTTCACATTGCTAATTCAATAGGCATATGAGGAAGTCAAATTCAGTGGCTCCCTAGAAGACCTCAGAGAGGAAGATGGAAGGACTGGCACAAGCCTTAGTTTGCTTGTGTGCTGAAGGATCTCCTTTTCCAGAGTCCCTGTGCATTGAAGACTTCATGCAAAGTCTGCCTTCTCACTTGGGTCTTTCATGAAAAGTGTGTTGTGCAAGAGCTCTCTTCCAAGCAGAGAGACTTACTTCTTGGATTTTTACTCTCTGTTTTAATGTTGCGTATATAGCTAGAAAATCTGATGGGGAATATGGGGAAATAAATAGTGGGGTTTTTAGTTGAAGTTGATACTGTACGAATGTGTACAGTATCGGTACATAGCATGGTTGATAACACGCAAATGTAAGATGAGGAGTTTTACTTTCACTTTGTGGCTTTGTCAGGGACAGGAAAAGTTTTGCAAACGCATGTTTCTGAATGACCCTGCTGCGTGGGGAGCTCTCAGCTGATGTTGTCCTTTGGTACCCATTTACCCTGCCTAGGAGTCAGGTACCATGAGGTACACACCATGAGGGGGTGATGGATCTGCTTACTCCTGCTTCTGTCTGCATGGGCACCAGCCTCAGCCTGGCTGTGCAGGAACAGCAATTGCCTCGTTGTCTCCAGCATCTCCTGCTGCTTCAAAATTAAAGGGTCACTCTCAAGTAAGAGCGAGATATTCTTGCCCTTGCTGCTCCCCATCTGAAATGGGGAGTGGTTGATAGTTAGCATTTACTAATTTAGGAGCGTAGGTGTTTTTTTCTCAATGAAATGCAATTGGGAGGTGTTGCTGCCCCTTCAGTTAGTAGTTCCTGCAGGAAAGAGGGCAGTAGGCCTCTTCCATCGTTTCCAGTGCTAGCCACTGCCTAGTGGGATGTGATGAGCCAAGTGCCACTGCCGTGGAGGTGGTGGAGCTGCTGGTGTGGACGGTGGTTGCGAAAATCACAGACTATGTGGGGTCTTATGACAACCAGCATGTTGCATGAGATGGTGGAAGAATACAAATGTGGTATTTTTTGAAAGATGCAGTGAGAATTTTAGCTGGGGTGGCACATGTTTTGCATACAGTGGCAGGGAGTTTCTCTGGAGCTGTTTGAACTTCTAGAAGGCTTATAGTGGCAGAAAATTTCTACAGAGCTTGTTTGAACTTCTGGAAGGATGTTGCTAACAGGCACTGAGTGTGGTGAGGTCAGTACAAGAAGAACAAAACCTCCCATTCAAATAAAAACAAGGGAAGGGAAACACTGCCACGTGTGGAGTGGTGCAGGCTAAACTGGTCTGTGCAGTAATTTCTGCAGCCCTCCAGAAACATACTATGGGTTTGATCTTCCCGGTTCAGACAGGTCTATGTTCATGTTCCAGGCTTTGGGAAAGCAGGAACGTCACCATCTGTGTCCTACTTCATTTGTAAAAGAAAATAAAAAAAAAATTCTTGAATGCCAGCCATCTGCTGATACCACATCCAAACTGTATCCCCGTATCTGGAGGCAGAGGAGGAAGATGGTTTCTTTGGGGAGAGATGCTGCTGAAAGAGAAAGAGCTGCCTCTACCTAAGGGTGCTCCTGAATCCAGAAACCATCAGAGGAGAATGTGCAGGATGGCTTGGCATCTCAGTCCAGCCACCTTCTGTAGTACCAAAACAGTCCAGCCTAGAGAGAGTGAATCTGAGTGCCACACTGCTGACAGAGTCTGCAGTGCTTGGTTTATGGATTACTAAGGGGGGATTTGAGCATTTCTGTGAAGTGGGTGCACAGTGATAGGTGCTGAAGAGCGACCATACTGATGTCTGACACAAAAAGATAAGTCACTTTTTCCTTGTAGCCTGGTCATTGGGTGTAATGTTGTTTTGAAAATATATTAGGTTGTAGTTTTCTACAAGCTGGCTATTAACAGTTCAATGGGAACTAGCACAAGCCGTTGGCTGGACACAGGACATGAGCAGACTTGCTTTTCTTAAATTCTTCTTATCACAGATCTCCCCCTGAATGCTGATTTGGTCATTAAGGTGCTTTTTCTGAAGTCAGTATGTAATTTTTCTGTGTTGTATTTCACTTCTCCTCTGTATTTCGGCTGTTGACTGACACTTTTGTCCTGATAGCTCTCTGTGAATGTGAGCACAAGTAAGGCACTAGAGAGTTAAAAAAAATTCCATTAATTAAAATATTTACATTGGAAACTGCAAAACATTTACTCTTTGAGTAAAACAAACTTCCCCATTGTTCTTGTATGATTGCTACAGTTGCTCTGAAAATAGCCAGGAAGAGGTTGTGCTCTGAGGAATTTTACTGGGCTGGGAGGGGAATAGGAGGGTAGGGATACTGAAGTGGGCTCTTGGTCAGTGGCTCTCTTTTGTTCAAATATTTCTGTAACATGGACAAAAGATCTCTTCTTCATAAGGAAAAAACTAAAACCAAACCAAACAATTTTATTTTTAGAAAAACCAACCCCATAGTGGTGTAACTGTGTTGTCCTATTTTTCTGGCAATGCCAAAAAAAAATTAATGATCATCAATAGAAACTGAGAAGATGGTATTTACAGGATGAAAAATGTATGTTTTAGCACTTAGTGTATATTAATGTACACTTCAAGAAAGGGTAAAAAGGAAGCATCTCAGAGCAGGCAATTTGGACGCTGGCTGGTTACCCACATGACACCGTCCTGGTTTTGCTAGTGGAGAAATGGCAGTGCAGCTTGGGGAAGGATGTCGCCTCTCTGTGGCATTGAGCACCCGTAGGGTCCTGCTGGGGTCTGCTGGCACAGCCACTAGGTGTTCAGGGAAAAACCAAGCGAGGGTGCAGCTGGTTTTGTACTTCAGGCACAGGGATGCACTTAGCAGCATCACTACAGGAGAGGTAGGTAAACATGAGAACTGTTTGCTTCAAATCCTTTCATTCTTGCTGTATTTCTCACCAGATAACTGGATTGAAAAATTAAGAATTGGTTGGTTGGATTTTTTAAGAGTATTCTCTCCTACAGTGCCATTTTATCGTTGCACGTTTCTGACCTTTTCCAGCCTGGCACTGGACTAACAGGCTTCTAGGCCTTGTGGGCAGGACATTGAAAAGGCTAAAAGAGTGTGTGAAGGGATTGGTTTGGTTGGTTTTGTAGGTCCTTGATTCACACTTCTCACTCTGGGCAGACTCTTAGAGCTTTTCACAGTTGCCAAATGGGAGGTCTCTCTTCTGCCCTAGTGACTCATGGGCTGGCAAGATTGCAGGTCATGTCGCCTTTCCTTAAGAGTGCCATGGCAAAGTGTTTGTTCAAGCCTGAGTCTATCTGGACTGTAAATTTTATTGACAATTTTAAGGTTACAGATTTGTTGGTTAGGTGTGTGGTATTCTTTCGTCTGATCCCAAGTACGCCAGGCTGTGTCATATTTACCTATATTATAAAAACACCTTGTTTGCTTTGAAAGGTTGGTTTGTAAAGGTGTTAAGAAATTAAGTGTACTTGTTTGGGATAGGCACCATTTAAACTTGAGCATGAGAGTTTCGTTCCATCAGTTTCTTGCATGCTTTACTGTTTTTAAGAGAGGCTGCATGCTGACAGTTTCTTGGCCTGGAGATAAAAGGTGCTGCTAACCCAGATTTGATACTCTGACGGAAAATTGTCTCCACAATGTATAACACCACTGGGATTATTTCTAGCTATTATCATTGGTCTCATTTTACAACCATTCACAGTATGTAATTTGATGCTCATTTAATTTAATGAGAGGATGCTGCAGACTTACTTATGTCTCGGCAGGACAACCTGTATGGTTTGGCCACCTCTGTTATCCTTGCCAAAGGAGGAAGAGCAGGGTTTCTTACAGGACATGTTACATCATCTTCAGTCCCTTGGTATGCACGTTTCCCAGAGTGCCGCAGAGATGGGCGGGCGACTTGCTGGGTGTAGATTATACTGGAATGGCAGGAGAAGTTTAACTTTTATTTTTCTTGAGCTCCATATTAGACTTTTGTTGTAAGCTTGTCAGGAGGTATTAATGGGCTTTTCCTTTTGTTCCAGATGGAATTTCATGAATTGCTGTGTTTTGAATAGGACGAGGAGATGTGTCTGATAAGGTAAGACAGAGGGTAAGAAACGTGCCTACACAAAACTGTCTCACTGGTTGGTTTTTTGGGTTGAAGATAACCATTTTTTTCCCTGATGGAACCCTGCAAATAATTGTGATACTGTTTTTAAGTTAAATCTGCCTCTGACCCTCAGAAGACAAAAAGGTGTGCCCTTACAGGCATAGGGGTTAGCAAGATAGTCATGCTATTATTTTAGAGCTTTTTTTTTTAAAGTAACAGATGATGTAGAGGAGTTTTTCTTGCGTTTTGAGATATTGCCTCCCCCACTCCCCCACCCCAGACATTTGAAAGTTAAAAAGATCTTTGAGCTGTTTTAACTTTGACACTTTAAAACTTGTTTTTCTTGTTGCAATATTTTCAAATTTGGACTGTTTTTATTAGGACACAGTATATATGAGTAGAAAGCCTCTAGATTTGAGTTTGAAATTAGTATTTGCTGTCACTAATGAGCTGACGGAAGCTGCATGTTTGCTGATTTTTAAAAACTTTTTTTTTAATTAATAGCACTTTCAAAAGGCAGTGTTTAGATAGATACTTTTTTCCTTTCCGTTTCTGCTTCAGAGGTTTTCACTGGTAGAGAGAAGTAGATGTCTCTCAAACTCTTAGGTGTCACAAAAGTAGTGTTACATAGAGATTGCCACTGCCTTTCAATGTACAATCCACACTGCAACTATCCAGCTCTATCACTTGTGTGTTTCATTTTTGTCTCCCCCTTCTTCCTGAGTTCTTCATTTACAGGCCTCAAAAAATCCCTATTGTTCTTTTTGGCTCTTGTTTGGAAAATGTACTGGAAACAGCTAAATGCATGATGCCATTGTATGAGGACCAGGACTAAATGACTTTTTGCTTGGATTCGGACGCTTAGCTCTTGTAGGCACTCTTGAGGTTTTTTGGTCTGTCAGTTTGCTTTTTGTTCTTTTTTCATCTAAGTTTTATTTGCTAAGTAGAGTTAGCCTTTGGAGGATGTCTGTCCAAGAAAGAAAAGAAAACTTGGAATGGCTCTTGGCACTGTGTGGAGTATGCAAGAATCAAAGACTTGGTGGCTGCCTAGGTATTTTTTTAATCCATTCAAACGACCCTTTTTCATGCCACTCTTGGATCATGTTATGAATATATTGTTTTAAGGCTTACCCTCTACACGAAGGTGGTCTTATATGTCTATAGTTCGTAAAACACAGCTCTCCAGGTGAGAGATCTTGCAGTCTTCAGCCTGTTACACAAAGCACCTCACATGCATACCTCATTTGTTATGTAAACAAGCGGCTTCACTTGCACTTGTTCCAACGGGTCCTCCTATGCTCCAAGAATGGGTAATTAAAATTGCTTTCAGGACTTCGAAGAGTGTTTCCAGCTCAAAGTGCACTGGCACCCCTCTGCACTACCCCAGTGCTGCGGTGTGTGCCCATGTCGAAAGGAAGTTTGGTCAGAATGGGACACATAGAAGTGCTTGGTTAAGGCTGCTTTGCTCAGATTCAGTTGTGTTTGTCCAGTGTCAGAGCGTTGCTGGGGACTTTGGTGTTTGTGTGTGACAAGTTAGTCATAGCCATTCAGCTGCTAGTATTTCCTGAATACATTATACTCATGTATTATATATGTATTATATAGTGTACATATATTATGTTGTTTAATTTTAATCACTGCTTTCTTCTGTGGAGTGGATATTGATAAATCTGTGTGCTGTAGCATGGGCAGCTCTTGTGGCACAGCAGCTGATTGCTGTTGTACTCTCTCTCCCAGGGCAAGCTCACTCTCCCCTTCTTTTGTAAAACAACCCCTGGGGAGGTTCTGTTTCTAGCAAGTTCTGCAGCCTGAGGCCGTGACACCTCCTCTCACCATTGCTTTATTGCCAGCCCTGGGCACGTGCAAATTTTAAGCTAGATCCCAGCAACTGGACTGGCTTTAAAATGAGATTCTGTGATGAAGCACTTTCCACTGGCTCTCATCTTTCACCTCTAGAAGGAAATAGTCTGTCATCATTTTGTGTGATACCTTCTCAGTGTAAAATTTAATTCTTAGGTAGGAATGTGTGTATCTTGCTCTCCTTTCTCTGAGAGGGCTTTGTTTATTCTTCTGTAGGAGCTTGGGCTGGAGAAATGCTGCTGTCCCACTCCTGGTCCTCCTGTGTTGCCAGAAGTGTCTGTCCTGGTCCCATTCCTTCTCAAGGCTTAAGGTGTCACTCATTCTGTCAGCTGTCCTTAAGTACAACAGATGTCATCAGTGTTACTTAATTTTTTTCATTTTTTAACCTTCTGCTCCCTTTCTGTGTTCTATCTCCCTATTTACATTTAGGTTTTCGTCTTTCCAGACAGTCACTGAATGCTGCCCCAAACATGCCCTCAGGTCCTGAATGTGCCTCCTATCAATGTTTTCCCTTGGTTGCTTACAGTTTTCATGGATCTTTCCTGACCCATTCCCTGCTGTTTCTTCTTCTGGAGGAGTTCTTCTGAAGCACTCCTATGTTTCCTCTTGCCATTGCAATTAAAGGGATTTTGGTCCCATTTAAAGCAACAATAGATGGTCCAGTCCGTGCAGAAATAATCTGGTTTTAATACTAGCCATGGTGACTTCCTTGTAATGGCTGTTTTTTGGCACCCATCCTACTGCTTACGTGACAGGGTAGAATTAAAAAAAAAAAGAATAATAGCTCTTTTAATATTCCTGAAGCCTAGTGATGAAATTATGAGACTTGGCAAGCTTGCAGCAATGTTGATAGGTGCCAGACCTCTCACCCAGTATTTTCTTTTCCTTCCCCCATATTTCCCTGTACCTTTATCTTTCTTCCTTCCGAACAGCCCGGGGCCCTTGTGAACTGCAAGTCCAGTTTCACATGAGGTCTGTCCAATAGCTTGGATCATAAATATAAAATCATTCTATAAGGCCTAATCTATTTTCAGAGGTATGTTTATGAGATAAAAATTACTTTGATCGCTGAAACAGCATTGTGTCATTTTTGAAAGGAAATGACAAGGAAGTAACTGTTACCAGGCCTATTTTCACCCACTGTTAGCTTAGACCTGACAAATTTAGTCTCCAAGGTCTCGTCTTAACAGTTCCACATTAGGTTGCCAATTAATATTGACTATCTAAAAAGCAGCAGGTTCATATATATTCTATTATTAATAGCTGTTAATACAGTTCATAATAGTAATCTGTTTTGCAAACATTTTCTGGTTGTTCTTTTCTAACGAGTCTTGGCAATGAAACTGCCAATTTTACACATGCAGAACCACAGTAATTCGTTGAAGTGTTTGTGTGGGGTTTTTTTTTTGGTTTTTTTTCATTTTGGGTGTGTTTTTGTTCTTCTTTACTGGGAGTAACACTTGATTTTGATGAGACAAATAGAGGCAAAGTCCAGGAACTATTTCTTTCTAAACTGGTACATTGTGGTTTCTTCTTGTGTTGGTGCAGGTCAACTCAAAACTCTTGCATCACTGCTAGATGAGTTTTAATAATTTCCTGTGCCATTGCCTATGAATACTTTTGTCTCTACAGAAGCCATCTTAGGAAAACTTTCAAAATAAGAATGGTAATTTGAATAAAACGGTAACAGGTAATTTGAGTTTCTTTTCTTGTGTTATTTAGCTGTTATGTCACAGTATGTGGAAAGTACCTGGAAAGCACGGAGAGAAAAATGGGAAATCTCATGCATGAGGAAAAGCCTCTAGATAAGAGTGTGTAGGGGGAGAATATATACATAAATGTAGACATCAAGGTAAATGCTTTTTCCTTTTCTTTTTCTTCCAGAAAATTTGAATATTTGCACAATCTGATGTTGCAAGTTTTAATGTTTAACACTTCTAAAAGAATAAATTACTTCGGTGCCTGAATTTGTAGATAACTGTCAGCTTCAAAGGATCGAATGAGTTGGAAGGAATGTCTGGAGAACTTAGTATAGGCAGGTATCAGGCAGCATATAAAAAGAAGGGGAGTATAGTCAGCTAATAAAAGAGACCTACATGTAATTTTATATATAAATTCGGACTAATTTTGTTACAAAAAGTTAATTTCTGTTGTTCTGCTTTTAGTGTAAATGTGGGATACTCACTTCCCCCTCCCCATCTCTGTCACACTGGGTTTCCTAAACTGCTTGTTACAAGAATTGTGTTGCTTCTGTAAAACCTAAGGTGAAAAATTCATCTATTTAATACTTTTCCAGCTGCCCTTACAAAAAAGACTACCTTTGGCTTTAGAATATCCTCATTGTAAGCTAGCTGGCTTTGTAAGATACAGGTCACTTTGCACTCTTGACTAAGCAATTAAGAGAAACTGAAATCAGTACTGTAAAATGCACATTAAAGCGATAGAGAAGAGATGTAAAGAGCCATTTCAGCTTCTGCTTGAGAAGTGAACTGATCTGAAGTTCCCCTTGGAGTATGTAAAGCACAAAGATGAGGTGTAGTTGAGCTGTTCGGTCTTGGGGGTGCTTCTTGCCTGTGTTTCACTCCACCCAGTGAGCCAGTGCAGGGTTTAGCAAACCTGGCCAGAACCACTGGCTTAAACTTCTCCCTGGGCTTATTTTTCTGATCCAGGTTCTCTGGGCTTCAGCAGGAGCATGGGCACAAGGAGGGTGTCAGGGCAGATCCTGGGGCTTGCAGGTGTTGGGTGCCGGCAGGACCGGGACTGGGGGTGACAGGAGCATCACTGCTGCTGCTTATCCCTCAGCCCACCTCTCTGGCTGGACAGTCCCTTGTTTCATCCTGCTCTGAGGGTGGTGGTGTGACTGGAGCTAGGAGGCCTGGCATGGGGAGCAGGTGGCCCTCCCTCCACCTGGTGAGCACACAGGGTACTAGCTCTGCGGCTGTGACTGGCTGCCAATTTCAGTGATTGAAAATAAGCCTGGCAGCCAGAAACTTCCAACTGCAGCTCTGCTAATGACTGGTGTTGTGGTTTTGGGCAACTCCCTTGGTTGTCTTTGAGTCAGCTCCCCTTTCAGTAAAAAGAGGATGATACTTACTGTTGAAATGATTAATTATTGTTCTTCAGATGTCAAGGTCCTGCCATGTATTGTTACCCTTGGTATGGAGAACTTTCTCTGCTTTTGTTCAGCCTGGCTCCAAGAACATGACAGATTGTAGGGACTATTTTGTTTTGGTTTTTTTTCCCTTTTGCTTTTTTTCCTGTTAATTTATGAAATGGATCTGATTGACTCTCAGTACCAAAGTGCCAACCACCACTACCAATCTTTTGAATCTTGGCCCCACTTCTCTTCTTTTCCTTTCTCTCTGCATCTGCCTCTTGACTGTCCATTTTTTCATATCAAACCTTTCCTAAATGAAAGACAGTGTGCCAGATAGTGTTAAAATGAAAATTTTAGTTGATGTGATGTTGAAATCCTAGTACTGAGGTTAAGGGTTTGTTACTGGTATAGCGAGATACAGAATGTTCTGCTTTTTTCTCTAAAACCTGTTCCCTGTGAAGGTTGTGCAGTTTGAAAACTCAGACTTGGCTGTCAGCTTCAGACATGCCAGTAACTTGCTGGTTTTAAAAAAATATATAAAATAAACAAGTCTAAAAATAATATTGGGGGGAAGAAGCCCCATGAGTGAAAAATTTCAAAATTCATATATGAGATTGAATTTGACTTAAACCCCCCCAGATATTTAAATTAAAGGAAAATTTTAGTCAAGGTACCCTGTCAGATCTCTGAGAACAGCAGAAGCTCGTTGCTGTTAATCTCCCCCAGCAAATGCACTCTCTTGGTTCGTGAGTGACCTCCAGCTGCAGGTGGTAACTTGTGCTCCAGATGGAAGAGATGATGTGTTGAAGGAGCTGAGCACTCTCCCTGTTCTCCCCACTGGGGTGGTGGGACTGTGAGGGACGGCAGCTCTTGGTGCCTGTCTGCAGCCCAAGCAGCCAAGCACACTGGGTGGGACTCTTGGTTACTCTCTGGTGGCCCTCTTGATGCTCGTAGTCAGAGCTCTTGTGACTTGTGGACTTCATAAACCCCAAGGAAAGGGCTGTAGTTTTAGAAAACATCTTCTTTGAAATACGTTCATAGGTGTCTGTCCCCAGAATGAGCCTCTGGTGTCTGTTCATCCTGTCCTGCTAGAGCAGACCATGAACTCTCACTCAGTAATTTCTACAGTGAGTCCATAACTTCTGTTCTTACCTTACAGAGATGCCTGCTCCTGACTATAAATGACAGTAGGAGGCATGTCCCATTTTTGTTTCTCTTTATTCATGGAGGGATGTAATAGGTACATGGATGTAGTATAGTGCATAGTACTTTTGTTAAATACAAGTTGCTGTGACTTAAAAAGTGGAGAGAGACATATGGATATCATAAACTTTGTTTCTCAAATCTGTGATTTCTATACTTGGAAATCTGTGATATCTATACTTTCTATACTTCTATCATGTGCCTCATTTATCCACACAAAAATTTGAATCTCCAGCACCAGCTAACATTAGGCAGAGCAGCAAAACAGTAGATCGCTGTTTGTCCTGGAGCTCTGGGAAAAGCCCTTAATACCCTGAACTGTGTCCATGGAGCACTGGGAAGACAAATGAACTTTGATTTTAATATTCTGATGGTGCGTAGGGAGCAACAGGTACTTCTGAAGGGTTGTGCTCCAAGAGCTATACTGGTTGGAGTTACCTGAAGGCAGAGGTCTATATTTCTGAATGGATAGCACTGCTGCAAAGTGGGAAAGTTGTAAATGCCAGAGGAATTGCACAAGGTTTTAGTCAGCTGGATAAGATAGAAAGTGGTTCTTGGAGAAACTGCATTTAGCAAAAGCAATGAGTTTCTGAGCATACTACGCATCATATCAATCAACTGTAATTATGTACAGTCAGGCAGAGAAGATTAATTCTGAATTCTCCAAAACCTTTTCATCTGATCAGAAGCATCTTTTGGGGACCTAGTTTTGGCTAATGTATTCTTATCCTTGGAGTAAATTTTGGTAGAGACATTTAGCCGTTTTGTTGGTAAGTCACTGATAACCATTATCCGCTTTGATAAGCCAAATATGCAGACTGTTTAAACTCTCTATATAAGATGTATTCTCTGAATCTTTTGCTGTACTTGTGGTATTTTCTTTTCTGAAGTGAATAGACCAGAAACGCCCATTGCCCTTGTTGTTACTGTTTTGTAGATAACACTCTCCCTCCCTGCCTTGCCTTACACCAAATAATGCTCTTATCCATGCAGAGGTTATGTTTCCTCACTTATTGCAGATTTGTGCAGGAAATTTAGTGTCTAGATGGTACCTGCTGTGACCCCCAGTCTTTTTTTGCTGTATTGTTGCCTTCCCAAATGCAGTTCCCCAAGGGCATCTCTCGGAGTTGTTTTTCTTTTTTTGTAATTCCTAGAAGTTTGTAGTTTTGTGTTACTGCTGTATTAAAACCAGCTGCTGCTCAGACAAACTGTACCTAGCAAAAAATACACTTTAACAGAAAGTGATCTTCGTTTTTTGCTTACCACTGCTCCAGGTTTCATGTTCTGTGCAAATGACAAGAATTGATTTCATATTTTCTTGCTGATCCCTGGTAATGGCAATGGACAGCATTCCATCAGGTCTCCAAAATACCAAGTTAAAAATACGAGAGGAAGTAGAGTACATGGTGTCATTACAAATAACACTTACAGGATTTTGTATCATTTAACTTCTTGTACTCTGCAGTTGAGGTTTGTGTGAACATAATTACAGCTTTGAATTCTTTCTTTTAAATATTGCATGTGTGTGGGGGAGTAGATGTTTTGTTTTTGCTAAGTAGCATTTTTCCAGACAATTGCTTTCATACCACTTGTGTTCTTTTTTGAAGGTTAAATTTAATATTGATAGGTTTTTTTGGTCTAGTTTTTATATGAGGTTAAGTACCAGACAGTTGCACATTTACCATCAACTAATAGTCAAAAGGTACAGTCTCACGAAGAGTTGGCTAAAACTAAATGAATAGTTCTCAATTTCCTGTGGGTGTGGGGTTTTGTGTGTGTGCACTGCTTACCAATAATGAATAGAGCAACTTTCTTCTGAGGTAGCTATGTTGCCAACTTTTATACTGCTGAAGTAATTTTGTTAAACAGGAGGAAGAAAAAAGTTCATAAATTGTCAAAAGGAATTTGACTGCAAAGTGTGCCAACAGGGTTGGGTCTGTTTTTCCTCCTCCATTTTATCAGGAGGAAAGTAGGCTTGTCGCTTTTGTATTTTATTGGCCTTTTGCTTTCAAATGGTGAGCCTTAACAGTATGCTGCTTTCATGATTTATTCCAACAGTTGCCTGTGAATGTAGTATTCAAACACACCTCTTGGAGATTAAAAAGGTTAAGACTTTTACTTCCATAGAGATGTCATACACAGGCTCATTTTATGCATCTCACGCTGAAGTGACTCGAGTAACCTCCTTAGGGCAAGTGTGGGAAGGCTGGGGGGATTTGAGTAATGGCACCCTCCCACCAAAGCCATCTTCTGCTGGTTGGGGAATGCTCTGTTTGGTCTGTCTGTTACAGGCTCAGATGAATCTTACCTCTAATATATACTAGTGTTGTCACTTTGATCCTGTGCATTGCTAGGTGTTATTCTAACAGTGGCATGCTTTTTCTTTTACAGAGGAGAAGTGTACACTCTCTGGCCCTTTTCCTTGTCTATGCTGTTAAACGACAGGCAAATGACTAGACTTGACTGTGTTCCACTTAAACTTCCTCTGGATTTTTTGAGTAGACAACTTGGAAGAACAAATTATCTCCTATCCTTTTTCTCTCTGTTTTCTTAACCAGACTTTCAGCTTAAAATATCCTCATTTGTAGCCTTAAGAGAGGTAGATGATGAAGTCTTCATTAGAATTATTCTCTGAAGTTGAATTAGTTACACCATTCATCCCACTAACAAAGCTCAGTGGAAGTAGAGCTTTCTGATGCCATGCTAGGGGGATATCCAGCAAGTTTTTGCTGATTGAAAAACATGATAAACGTGCTTGGGATATACCTGTGCAGCTTGCTATATAACTTTTTCCTTTTATGATCTTCTGGATGGACCGTCCTGTCTAGAAAACTTGGCATTTCTACCAAGAGAGGTTGTTGGAGAACTCTGCAGGGGTGCCTCCAATATCTCTCTAGGAATTGTTAAATGTGTGCTTCGTGTGTCACTAACTCAGAGACACCTTTTGTTCCTCAGTTCTGGTTTGAGGGTTGTAGCCAGATGAGGGTGTGTTCTTGCTTCTCCAGTTTTCAGACAAGGTGTGAGGGAATGAAAGGAATGAGATGGCATTCTCTGAATCCCTGATTAAAAGTAAATCTTGGAATGATTTGTAGTTCTGATTACTTAACACACAAAAGGAGGTGAAGATTATTGTTTAATTTAGACTTCACCAGGGTCAGTAGATTCCTACTGACCTAGTATCTGTAGGATAATCGGAAGATCTGACACTGGGTTCTGGTGAGACCTGTTATTACAAGAGATTTGAGTGAGAGTAGCAGTGGCCAGTGTTCAGCAAAACCATAGCTGTGGTTAATACAAGGTATTCTCTTAGATTATTAAAGTGCTTTTATCAAAACAAGAAAGATGACTGCGTGTCCAGATGTTGATGGATCCTGGTGCAAGAATCAAAGCAAGCAATACTCTTTAGGCACTAGTGAGTCACATACAGTTTGGAGATCCTGTGCTGTCTGTCACACAAGACAAATTCACATGTGCTTAGGCTGCCTTTTTTCATACGTGGTTTGGTTTTCACTACAGATTAAAGTTAAGTTATTTCCTTGCATTTTCAGATGTTGATGTAATAATAAAGTGTTAATCCTTTCCTGGTTGCTTATCCTCTTTCATGTATATGTATATTTACTTCTTATTAAAGAAATGCACTTTCATTTAATTGTGTGATAATATCTGAAGAATAGCTGAAGAGGAAAGACAGGCCTTCTATGTTACTTTTTGCCTATTTAAAACAAATTGAGACTTACATGATATTTACTATCAGTCTCTTGCTGATCCAGGGAAATTATTTTTAAAGACCAGGCCCTGAGAGTATTCTTTTCATTTGGAAGGGGTTAACATAAGCCTCTCATGTTCAGCCAGTGTGACTGAAACATAGAAACACAGCCATACAAATTGCTTGTGGTGAGAATGTAGTTTGTACAAGTAGTTTTCTTACCAGGTGATGAACTTGTTCCTTAATCATTTAATTACTTAATTTCAGGGAATCTCTGGGAGAAAATAGTGTCTGGGAAGTTCTGCCAGAGACTTACATAGGTGTGGTAATAGAGAAGGGAAGGGACTATGACATCTTAAGTCATATGCAGGGCAGGAAGCGCTGGAGCAAGGGTTGGCCAGAAATGCTGAAATACAGAATTTGGGGAGGCAGGACATGAGAGTGTCTGCTGGTTAGCCCAACAGTAAGTCACTTTAGCCTCAGAGTTTCCCACCTGTATGAGAATTTATAATATGTGCCTCAGAAGTACTGTGGAAGAACCAAATTAATGCTTTCAGTGGAAGATCACAGGATGCTTTGAATAAAGCTTTACGAAAGTGCACAGTGTTCTTACACACAAACTATTTGGTATTAATAGTATCTCTTAAATGACAAGGAAAATGAAATGTGCCAGATTTGTGAAGCTGGAGAAATGTTTGCTCATTATTTTGAAAGAGACAGAAAGTGCAGATGGAGAAGGGAGGATTGAAATCTAGGTTTGAAGGAAAAAGTCCAATGGACTGTCATCACGGATGTGGTTTGGAAATCCTTCATTTTGTTGCCTTGTGTCCGTAAATTGGCTTTGTAGGTGGCTGAGCATGTTTCTGAGCAGGGTGAGAGGGAAGAGGGTGTCACCAGTGCAGAGTAACACAGAGCAGAGGAAGCTGCTGCACAAATTCTCTGTTTGAAGATGTGGCAAACCAGGAACTGCTGTAGTCCTTTTCTTAAATAGGAAATACATGCAGCCGGAAAAGACAAGTGACTGGCTGGAGCCTATATTAGAAATCTGAAGTTGCAAGAAACAGCCTTTCAACCTACTTTGCTCTTTGGATAATACTTCAAAAGCTGAAAAAAAGGCCAATGTGCATCCTGCCTGCAGGATAACAATTAAGCAGTTTTTTAATCTGTATGTCCATAGTAGGGTTGTCCTTTCATAGAGCCATAGAATGGTTTGGGTTGGAAGGGACCTTAAAGACCATCTAGTTGCAACGCCCTGCCATGGGCAGGGACAATTTAAACTAGACCAGGTTGCTCAGAGCACTACCCAACCTGGCCTTGAACACTTCCAGGCATGAGGCATCCACAACCTCTCTGGGCAACCTGTTCCAGTGCCTCACCACCTCAGTAAAGAATTTCTTCCTAAAGTATAGTGATAGCTACATCTGTACTGCTTAGTGTCACTGAGATGCAGGCACTCTTCATAGTGGGGGATCATTTCTGTCCTGTCTGAGCTGTCCCCAACTTCAGAGCATTTCTGTCTGCCCTGCCCAGCTCCAGTACTCCTTTGCTACAGGCTTGCAAAAATCGTTTGGTTTGCTTGAAGCCAGCCCACAGAGAATGGGAAGGACTGCCATTGTCTCAGGTGGCTGGTATTTCAGTCGAGTTGGTAACAGTGACCTTTCTGTGAGCAGGTGAGAAGTGAAAGTTTTGCCTCTCCCTTGCTTGGATACCATCATGCTCAGAAATGAGGAAATAGCTACCCTTTAACTTTGTGATGGAGGCCTAAACACTAAAAAAACCCCAAACCCACTTATTCAGAGAAATGAGTCCTCAACTTGATTATTTAGGAGCAGCTACATGATGGTTAGGGTGTTCTGCTTCCTGATGGGCGAGTTGGCCATCCCTCATTAGCTATGGCCAATGAAACATTTCATTTTTAAATGAGCTGTGGTAGATATGTTCTAATATCCTAGGGAAGGCTTTGTGGCTAGTAATTAATTCTGGTTATTAATTCTGCTGTTGAGCTAGGGTTCAACAAATGGTTGCACAGGTTTTACTTAAGCAACAGTAACCTGAAGAGTTGTGTTGAAATTTCTTTGACCTTTGTTAAAAAGTTAAAGCTCTATTAAAGTTTAGCCTAGGAAAAGAACACCTTGAGGTCTACATTATGTTCCTGTTCTGTGGATAAATCCATGTAGGAAAAACAGCACTGAGCACTTGGGTCTGGCATCTAGACCCTTGCTTTTAAGGGGAATCTTCTTACACCAGCTGTAACATCAATTGATCTCACCACCTCCAGCTCTGCTGTGACAACGGGTTCAGATTCTTCTGCCCCTGCTTCTTGTAATGCTGCTTTTCCAGCACACTATTGCAATGCTGGTGCCATTTGTCTAAAAGATAAAGTTCTCTTACTCTAAAAAAGCAAAACTAGTACAACTGAATTGGTACTTTTGTCTATAAATATTACTGCTGTTTAATAATGGTAGTAGGAATTCTCCTTTCTGGGCTGAAAGCAGAAGCAGCACTATGTTCTGACTCAACTTCAACCACAGCTTTTTTTTTTTTTTCCTAGTCATTAAATGCCTTATTGTATTTAAAAAACAAAACAAATATTTTTGTTTTGGAAGAATGAGTATCTGATATGACAGCATAGAGCAAAAGTTTATTATTCATATACAGTTGAAATAAGTTAACCTGTTTAAACTGTATTGTAGACGCAGTGATTCTGCATTTGAAAAAGTTTCATGACTTCATATAACCATATCAACATGTTTCCATAGTTAATTTCCAGCCTACAATTGTATTATCCCTTGTCTAATGGAACATCATAATATTAAGTAAACTAATAACCCTAATGCTAATGTTGCTGATGCTTTATTAGATACTACATAAAGAAAGAAACCAAACCAAACACCAAAACAACAACAAAACAACAAACTGCAATCCTGCACTGACTTAACCAGGGTATGTTTTAATTCATGAAGCTTTTCTGTGGGGGGAAAGTGGAGGTCCCATCTTAAAATACTGTATCCAGTGCTCAGAATGTACCAGCACACAACAGTATGCTGAACTGCCGTGTGCTGTTGCTTTCAAGGACATCAAATACGCACCCAGCGCTGTTCAACACTTTGCTGCAGAGAGGAACACATTTTACGCTGGGACTTCCATCACATTTGTGTGTGTCTGCATACATGCAGCAGATAGAGAATTCATGTTGTGAGTATGAACAGGTCCATGAGGCAGTGTGATTATTTGGAAAGGGAAGGGAGAAGTAACAGCCTTGAGTTGGTAGAACTGAGGTAAATTTTATTTCAAGGTCACTGGTAATTATACTGAGCAAAACTATTTCTTTCTAAATTTGAAAATGCCACCGAAAATCAGGGGTATGACACATACATGCTCTGTCATACAGGAGTTTAATTTCCTTTTAGTGTGGGCTTATTTGAGTAGTCTGAATGTTAGCACAGGTCAGTCCAGCTCTGTACATTATGCAGAGGGAAGGGCTCACTACATTCAGCGGAGAGTTTACATTGGAAGGGAGCTGGGGTGGTGGTAAGAAGCTAACAAAATACAGAGGCCTTGCAGCACTACTAAAAGAATGGATATGTTTTTTGGATGCAGAAGCCAAATGTGTCCTCCAGGAGTGTATAGTGTTTTACCATTGTATGATGGCACAGGATCATTACTGGAATACAGAGTCCGATTCTTATGTGCCTGCAGAAAGCTGGGAGGTTGATTACAGTTGGAAAATCTGTTTTACTGTTAGACTTAATTGTTGGGGTTTTTTTAAAATAAAAAGCTTTGCGTGCTTGCTTCAAGTGGAGTGGGTGAGGTCTATTTGGTAAAGATCTATACAGAAAAGAAAGTAGAAAATTTGTATTAGTAGGAGGAGGTGTAATGAGATTGACTAGCTGAAAGTTGAAACCAGATGAATCTGGGCTACTTGTAACACACAAATGATTAAACAGATTAAATTATTCGCTAAAACAAGTCCCTTTGGATGTGATGGATTCCTAATCACTTGCTTGTGAATTAGAATTACATGTTTTTACCAGCTGAGATTATTGCTGTATGTATGTATATAGCAAGCACTATATCTGCGTGCAGGTCTGTGGCCCACCTTGGGTGGAAGGTCAGATTGGTGATTGCAGTGGTCTGTTCTGTTTCCCACATCTGTGGGAGGTGGATAGAGAACACGTGATGCTGTGAAATATTGTACCAGCCCAGTCTCATGAGTATCCTTGCTAGTAGGCTGGTGAGGTTTTCTGGTTTGTTTTTATTTTCTTTCTTTGGCAAATCTGCAGGCTTTTGGTTTGTGATTCAGAAGGGAGAAAACAGAATTTGAGTCCTGCCTACCCATCCATGTGGAGAGTGGCTTCTGTAGCTAGAGTACAGGGGGCTGAGGGGCTTTGGGTTTTTTATTTAATAGTTGAGGGTGTGGGGTTTTTTTGGTTTGTTTCTTTGAGGAAGATGAAAGGAATCAGATAAATCAAGTTTTGCATTGGTTCTGGTATCCTGCTGGAGGAAAGAATGGAACAAGTAGAATAGAGAGGAAAATGAACTTATGATCAAGGGTTTTATTCAATTTTTGTTTGGTCTTATGGGAAATAGGTGGATTTGCACAGGTCATGGAAAAGAAAAGCTAATGCACTAGGGAGCCTCCACCATCAGGTCGGTTTTCCAGTTTCACCTGTATAAGTAACAACTGTGAATTTACTTTTCCTTTCTTCTCTTTGTTCACCCATATAAAATCAAATCTCTCACTGTAATTTCAAATAGAGACATGTTTCCATTGCTGTGTCAAACTTTTGACACACTTTTTGCAATGTGTTGCCATGTGTTCCACAAAGAGAGGGAGATCAACACCAGCTGAGTTTCTTGCCTACCTCTGGACTTGCCTCTTTGGGTTGGAGTAGAGGACACAAGGTAGAGCTGTGCAACACTGCAGCACCTGGGCAGTGAACCCAAGCTGGCAGTTCCATGTTATTTACGGGGGTTAAAATAAAATGCTTGTGTGCAATTAAACATCTTAAAAACAAAGGAATTGCCCTTTTTGTCCCCAGAGTAGCAGTGCTTGTGTAGAAGCCTCTATCTGAACTGTGTTAGTGGGGAAGCCTCTTGTGGGGCATGAAGTTTGGTGTTTCAATGAAAATCTAATGTCCTTGTTGCATTTGTAATGTTACAGCAGAGCTTTGTTTCACTGAACATGGGAAGCTCTGTAAGGATGATGGAGAAAATGCTGCTGCCTTCACTTCTGACACGTATTATGTGTGATTTATTTATGGTACTCCTTGCAAATGGAGTGTTCTGTAGTATATTTGTAAATAATGAATTCTTTATGACAGGACATCTGTGTCTGTGGATCCTGTCTCAAGGAACTGGTTTTCTAAGTATGCATTATGATATCTATCCTTTTTCGCAGACTGTCCTGTAATAAAGTACTTTTGTATTCCTGCTATACCTAATATCTGTTTTGATGCTGACTCGTAAATAATGTATAGATAGATACCTCTGTAGAACTTTGTACTGTTTGTTGTGAGTTGCTACAGTAAGTTCATTTTATATTTAGTTTATATGTAAACATTCTTTTTTTTTCCTCATTTCTATAAAATTAGGTTAGTGAAAGACTTATGTACCTCATAAATTAAGTTTGCTACTTCTAACTTTCCCGAAGAGAACATATTTGTAAGACAGGACTCATTTTTTAAAAATTATTTTTTGATACATAAGAACTAGTTTCTGGTTATGCCAGTAGTTTGTTGGGGTAATGAAAATGCTAAGTGCAGTGTACAGTTCAGAATGGTAAAACAAGAAAAGTGGGATGAAAGCTTGTTAGGCCCAGCGTGTGACTTTGGGGATAACATCTTCCCTTGCTTTTCTGCACTGCCACATCAGGGGACTTGCAATTCGTCACCAGTGGGTGTCTGAAAGGGTTGACATTGCCTGTGCTGACCAACTGGCTTGCGCAGCTTTCTGGTGAACGAAGCCAGTGTGAAAAAAACCAACTGGAAAAATATTTTTTCACAAGGAAAAAGCTAATTTGTCAGCAGCCCATTTCAGTAACCTGTTTTTCCATGTGGTCCACATGTGGATTCAGCTATCTCAGTAAACAGGCAGCTGACTGGGGTCAAGGCTGGGTGTGCAGCAGATCCCTGGGCCAGGAGGGAGGATGGCTGTGCAGGTTGCTGGCCAGCACAATATGGAAGCATGTTTGGAGTGACTGCAGATGGACAGCACCATTACCATCTTACCTACATTTGCTGAGCCAGTATGATACATTGGTGACAGTGCCACATGGATAAGAAATGTGGCAAGAGGGAAAAATGCTTTAGTTTTGGTATGCTTAAAACAAAAAACAAAACCAAACTGTATTTTCAATTTCCAGAAAGGATGGGGAGTCTTCCATTAAATTACCTTCTGCATACCCTCCCTGGGTGTGGGCCTGGCCCCTGTCATCCTCTCCTCATCCCCCCATCACTTTTCTTCCCTGTTTCCTCTCTGCCCCATAATTACTCTCAGGAACTCAGTACCAGTGGCCAGTTTTGCAGCTAATGTAGTAGTAAGTCTTGTGAATTCCCTCAAAAAGGGAGAGAAGTTAGTGCTGGGTGTCCACCTGGCCCCGTGTGCTGCTGCAGGTGCTTGGCAGTCAGCAGGAGGCACCGAGGAGAGGCGGCTCAGCCCTCCCTGCACCGTCTGTGGGGAGACCTGGGAACACGATGAGTGCTGGGGAGCTCTGGTAAAGTCTTGGTTTCTGCCTCTCCCATACACCCTCACCTGCCTCTGCACAGCAGGTTCTCAGAGCTGCAAAATGGAGTCTGCTGCATTCAAGCAACTCTTGGTGCTCGCAGGCTCACATGAAATGAGGCAGCAAAACCATCCCAGGGAACTGCAAGGCTGCAGTCTGGAGCATCGTGAATGTACTGAGTAGATGTTTTAGCATCTCTTTCAAGCGTGGCCTTGGCTAGGCTCTGCAGCTGACAAGGTCGTGGTTTTGCACACTGGCCTCTTACTTAAGTTTTCCCTTTTTAGTTGTAGGGTGCTCATCTCTTCTCACCATCTTTCCTTGCAGGCTCTGACAGTGTAGCTCTGCTCAGTCTTCCTAGTGTATCTTGGAGAAATCTCCAGCTTTCAGCCAGAAGTTGTGGCCTCTTCTGTCACCAGGAGTTGTAGTGAAGGATGCCAGCTGTTGCCTTGACCACACTGGTGCAGGGTGGATCCAACATCTTGGATAGAGAATGGGCTACTGGGGAGACTGAGGGAGTCTGAGGGAGGACTGAGGGGCTTACTGGGGAGACTGAGGTGTGTTGGGTTACTCTGAGGCTGCCTCAGGGAACAAAAACACCCTGAAAACATAGCAGATGGCCAAGAGCGATGGTGTCTGTTCAACTGCCACAACAGCTTTGTTACACACGAAGACTGGAGGCACAAGCCTTTAAAAAGTATGGGTACTGAGATATAATTTGTAGAACTTAGCTTTGTTCCAGAGGAGTTTCTGTAAACTTGACCAGAGAAGAAGGAATTAAGAGTGCCTCTAACCCCTGGTACATCCAGTTAGCCAGCTCACTGCATATCTTGCTGTGGTTGTAAATGTCAGTGTAATGTACTGTTCTGGAGCAGAGGCTGTCTCAAAGCGATACAGCTATGAACTGTCCAGTGCAGTGGGATCCTTCCCTGCCTATTTCTTTTTCAAGAACATTCCTTTCTGATGGGCACCTGGGATTGCAGTAGATGTGAGTGATGCAAATAGAGCAGCTCTTGGCTGTAACAGTCACACATCAGTCAGTGTGGTGTGTCATACTTTTCATTTTAATGGATTCCTAGATAGCCACAAACCTAGAGCTGGAGGAACAAGCACATGATTTATGTGGAGAAATATAGTGGGTAGTGCTTGGATTTTCTTTTTATAAGGCTAATTGTGTTAATTTGCTTGAGACACAATTATCTCAATGGGATTGATTTGTTTAATTAACTTGGGATGCCTGCAGGTGAAATAGTGAGTATAAATAGAAGGACAGTGGGGAATGCATCACTAATGTTTGTATTGCAGAAGGATTGACTCATATGTAAATGAAGTGCTGCAAGCCTGCCAGGCTAACCTAGTTCTGGGGTGGTTTCTAGATATTAAAAAAAAATCTCATGCTGTCATGCATAACACAGAACTTGTACACTCAGGAATAAGTTGGTGAGGAGTGTACGCTGTAGTAATGAGGACAAACATACCTTGCTCCTGTTGTAAATACCTTGCATACAAGCACTCTTGTGAACACTGCAAAGGGATGGTGTCCCAAGGATGTAGTTTGTGCCAGAGCACTGTAATGACACTGTCGTGGTGCAGTCCAGCTGCTTCTTCAGCATCAGTCCTCTGGTGAGAAATCAGTGCAGTTTCTTGTTCCAAATGTTGCAAAGGCCACTTCTGAGCAGTGAGCGCAAGTAGCCTGTGTGTAGCATTCCTGGGATGAAAGCCTTGTGGCAAAGCTCTATGTGTTCTCCTGCTCCCAGCTGCCTCTGCCTTACTGTGTGGACATACCATTCTGCAAAGGATTAGGTGTCTTAATAGACCAGTTCTGCAACCTCTGTGTGTGTGTCCTTTGCCTGCTGTTTGCCAGGGCCGTGTTCAGTACTCTTAACGTGTCCTTTGTTCTAAGGTGGGTGGTTACGTTCAATGCCCATAGCGGAAATTCTGAGCCTTTTCTGTCAGTTTGGTCCTGTACCGTGAAAATCTTGCATCCCACAAATATAGAGGACAGAATGGTGTTTCTGATCTTTCTCCTAACTAAAGCAGAATACTAGTTTTCATAATAAAACTGTAGTCTTTCTCTGAATCCTTCAGAGATCTTCGTCATAGCTTGTGGCAAAATATTGTGCAAATTGAGCACTGAATATAAACAAAATAAAACCAGATCAACAGAGCACTGCCACAGAACCAAACCAACTAAAGAAACACACATTTCCTTTTAGAGCTCTAAGTGTATTGCTTTTTAAAAATGCCATGACGAGAGTGTATAGGAGCACTGTTGCCTTTTCCACAATTGTTTTTAACATCCTTGATAGTTTATCCATTTCCTTCTGTACAGAAATCTGTCTTTGTCCCAAATTATTCTTGTCCTCGTTTTCTGAGGCTTTTACTACATCTGCTATCTCAAGAAGAGATCAGATGATAAGAGCTGAACACAGCACTCTGATGGAGAACACGCTTCTGATTTATGCTGTGGCACAACAGTGTTGTAGGTCTTATCCTTTAGATAATCACATGAATGCTTTCCTCTTGAAAATGGAAAAAAAAGAATATTTCTAGGTTGTATCTTTGTATATCTAGCAGTGTGTTTCAGTTATTTGCTGAACACTCAATTCAAATATTGAGTTACTCCAGGACTGTTAAATCCAACAATCAGTTTTGAGTGCTTCACATTTTTCATTTAAATGCACTTTGCTTTTTATTGATCTGCAGCGGATTTAATTTGCCCCTTGGTTTGGCCTTGCATGGTTCATCTGGCATTCTTCTCTGGTTTTGAACAACTGTAAATAATTTTGTCATCTGTGGGATTTTAGTTGTTCAGGTTTTTGGTGGGGAGGGGAGAGGAGCTGTTACCTTCCTGTTTTTCAGTTCATTCAAGAGTACATGATACACTGCTATCCCAGTATAGAGCTGAGGACATCCCTCCCTTGACCTTTTTATTCCCTTATTGAAAGTTGTTTGTTTTGTTCTTGTGCATTTTCTCTCTCTCTGCTGCTTTCTAATCTGCATGCATCCTCTCTCCAGTAAACCTCAATTTTCTTAGTAGCATAAAAGGATTTTGTCAAATACTGTTTGCAAGTGCAATTCCCAGCCTCTTTGAATCCATATTTAGGTTGTCAAGCCAAAAGTACTCATTAAGAGCAAAGACAAAAGTATGGAAGTGTTTATCTGTTGGAGAAATTAGGCTTGGAAAATTGTATCTTGTCAAAAATATTAGGGTTATATGCACCAAGTCTATTGCTCTTCCACCTTCAGGACGCTGTTGCTCCAGCCTTTGTTTGCCTTGCTTTTTGTTGTATCCTAAACCTTTGTGTAGGCTTAATTTGTTTTGAATGCAGAGAACCACTTCTGTCTAATGGTCACTTGAAATAGTTTGAAATTGTCTTGCTTTATTATTTATCTACTTGGAGGAAAACTGTGGTTTGGGTTTTTTGGGCGGTGGTGGGGAGTGAGTGTGTTTGGGTTTTGTAGCAAGTCCCACAGCTTTTCCACCCGTGCCTTGTTCTGAAAAAATTCCCCTTCCATACATGTCACTTGAAGCCAGGGCATCTATCTGTGTTCTAGACATCTTATGAAAATATTGGAACCTTCAAGAAATGTCACACTTCTTCCATCTTGCTACCAGCCCCCTGACTGCTGTTACTCTGCTGTCAAGGTAGAGACCTTGACCCTTCTGGTGTTTAACACAGATGCTGTTTTGCCCTGCCTTGCAAATGTATGTTTCTGTCCTGCCTGTCAAGTGGCGTTGACCAGGCGTTTGACTAGAACTACGTTTACTCAGTAATGCCAGTTTATCTTCAAGTAAATACTATGAAGGCAAGTGGTGGGGAGCCTTTGTAACTCACATCACTGATCTCTCAGCATCTGTGGTTGTGAGGAGGAGTTTGATTTCCTTTTGCCTATTCTGTTTGGGTTAGAGTAATATGGCAGTATCTGAGGATGATTTGTCATCTGTTGAAGAAAATATTACAAAGAAATTTTCCTAAGGTTTGTCTGAAGCTTAGGAGTTAAGGAATAACAACTCTTCTCCCCAGGACACAATTTCTGACCCAGTTATGTAGATTTCACTTACAGGGTTTCATTGACGTAACTAAATTTTGGTTCTGCCTTAAAATGACTGCAAGAAAAGGTCTTTGGATAAGTTTCAGTGTATGTTTGGTTTTTTAAAATCTGTTACACTATTGAAGTATTAAATAATGCTGCAAGAGCTTATTCTTTCCAGTCCAAGGCTTTCCCTCAGGAAAAAATAAATACGCCTCCTCAGAGACACTTTGAAAATGATGCTACACAGATGTGCAGGGATGCACACACACGTGTACACCCAAACAGCACTGTGAGCTCAGCTTTGAAAGTCTGTGGTGCAAGAGGACAAATTGTGGAGGAGGCATAGTAAACTGATCTGACTGGAAACAGTCTAACACTGAATTTCATTTCAGAAACCATGGAAGTATCATGTTTTTACTGTGTACTTATTTTATGTGCTTAAATGCATACTCAAACATATTCAAAAATATTTTTCCGGTGCGTGTTATTTCTAAATCACACATTACCTGCATGGAAAAGTTGCAGTGTACTTTTCTACAAAATTACAAGGAAGTTTCTTCAAAACTCTGCAGAATAGTTAACTAAAGCAGTTCTAGGCATTTTGTTCCTGTCTATAACCTGAGTCAGGAAAACACATCGATGTGATTGGTACATTTAATAGGCTCTCAGGTTTCTTAAAGTTAGGTTCAGAAACGTGTACAATAGATTATAGTAGATTACTGTTGGCCAGGTAAAGAAAACTGATGGTGAAAGAAGCGTCAGGCACCTCAGAGGGAGTTAGATTCAGATGGAAATCATTATTTCTCTTGAGCTGGATATTTACAGGAATGCAAAATAAGTAATGCAGCTGGATGGGAGGGCATATTGCATCTGCTGCAAGGACTGCTTGGGACAAGGCAGTACTGGTATGAAAAACAGCAAAGAGGCCTGGACATGGACTAAGAAGTATGTTGATTAAAATTCTGCCTTTATTTTTAAAAAGTATTCGAGGTTGGTGTTGTGAAACTGTGAAGAGCCATGAGGAATGTAATGAAAAACTAGAAAAGACACTAGGTAGAAAAAAAAAATCGGAGAACAAGGATGGTTTGGAAAAGGTTCAAGGTTTTCAATACAACAAAGGCTGTATGTTGCTGCTCTTGAAGTATGCTGTGCAAAGCCCAACTGTCTCTTCACTGCAGGAATACCTTTTTTTTTTCCTGTGGTATTTTAGAAAGCCACATCTTTAAGTAAAATTGAATTTGACTTGCTTTTGTCTTTATATGTTTGACATTGAATTACTTGCTTATTGGATACACTCTTGTCATGCAGGCCATTTAAGATGCCACTGAGGGTTGGTAACCTTGAAGGATATTTTCCGTGTGGTTTTAAATATAATACATTCTGAAATGAAAAATGCCTTTCTCCATATTACTTTATAAGATTTAAATATTTTTCCCCTGTTGCCCATACTGGAGTGCAGAAAATAGGTTGACTGAAAGGCTGACTATCAAATTAAATTTGTGCATGTTTTAAATAACTTTTCACATTGAATCTCTAGAGATTTTTGTCCCTGTATCTGCAGAAATGTCATTTGAAATTTTTCTTCCTCCAAGATTTTACCAGGGCAAAATTTCAAAAATGTATGCATTCATTTCCTTCACCCTCTTTTTTCCGGTTCTACACCAAGTTGTGCCTCTTCTCCCTTCCTTTGGGTGTCCTTTCCTGGTGTCAATCACCCAGATGGGTTTAGGCTTGGGGTACACAGGCATACCTGCTTCCATGAGGCAGCTGTTCATCTCCTCTGCATGTGTATGGATTTCTGTTTGCCATAAACCAGCTTGTTTATATGTACCATATGAAACATGGCTGGTGCCTGGAGGAGCTTCTTAGCACTACATAATATTCTGTGTGAGGGGAGGTGGTTAGAGTTAGGAATAACTGGTTCATAAAGTAGGACGAAGCTGTTTTTAAGGAAAACTTGCTGTATTTTGCATCTGTTTCTTTTGAGTGATAAGTTTGGAAAAAATAATGAATTTTGCTTTTAATTCTGTGAATTCCTGTAATGTTCAGGAAAAAAAGTTAATAGAATTTACAAGATTATTGAAGATTATGCAATGGTCCCATATCTGTGAGCAGTTCAGGGAAAAAAGTCACTGCTACTTGTACTGTCACTTAAATATGATATGAGAGAGACACTTCCCTCCCCTGCTTCCTGCCTCCTTTTATGTTCTTTGCAATGTGAATATACTAACATCTATTTGAAAGTTATTTTTGTCACCTAGGCCTTCTCCTTCAGATCTGCCTCAGAACAACGCATGCATCTTGGCGGAGTGTGTTTGTTTAATCTAAAGAAGAGCAAAACTTGTTCAGATGACCGCAAAAGCAGAAACAATTGTTTGCCCCAAGATCATGGTGTGCATTTGTTTATCTCACCTTTAAGCTGTTTTGTAATCACTTTTTCCCAGATCCAAAAGATAATTTCCTAGGAGATAATAGCTAATAGATGCAAATACTGTGTGAATTATACTTGCACCTACTTGAATCAGTCGCCTTGTGCTACAACAAAGGAAGAGAAAGAAAACAGATAGTGGTCCTTGTTCTGCACTCTGTTGAGGGCCCTTGACTTGCCCTGAGGCAAACAAACAAAATGGATGGATAAAATAGAGTAGAAATTACTTTATTTTTTCCACTCTCAGCTCTTCACCACTTCTGGTTTTGCATGGATGTGATGGAACTGTTGTTTCTGAGTGTTAAATAATATACATACTTATATAAGAACAAGCTCTATCCCTATTTTGTGGGAGTGGTACTGTGTGTTAGGATTTTTTTTCAGACATGACAGCAGCTTTATGGGCTACTGAGATCCTCATAAAATTTCTTCCTCATGGTGCTGTGCAGTGGGCAGGGCTGGCTGCTCGGTGGCTTGTCCGTGGTGCCCCTGGGGCATTTGCTATGTGCCACGGCTGTTGCTGGCACAGTGCTCTGGTAGCGCGCGCAGCACTTTGGCTTGTTCCACCGTCCCTCTGACTGAGGTGGTTCTTGTGGCGGCTTGCTGTGGGTGGGCAGCTCTGCGTGTTTGGGGGCATTTCAGGTGGGTGGGTTTGCAGTGTTTTGGTGTTAAATACAATTCCAGAGGTGGCTTCCTTGTGGTTCTCTAGCGTAACAACAGGAATATATTGGATCTTTGATGTTTGCCTGCCAGAAAGTTTTCCCTCCTCCATGTTTTATACCACTTGCACCTGCCTCATCACAGCCTGTTTTCCTGTAACCTTGTCTTCATTAACACTGTACTGTAGCCCCTCTACAAACCACATGACATCTGGTCCCAAATAAGCTCATAATGGTTAATTGTAAAAAAGGTTTAATTGAACTTACTGCTGTTGCAATTTATATCAAGAGACAGACGTATCAATAATGGAATGTTCTAAGTTGTTCTAAGTGTAAGCTTCTGACTGGAACAGCTAATTTCCTTAGGCACCTGACTTGTCCTTGCAATCAGTAGAGACAAAGGGTCTTTTCTTCAGGGCAGCTCAGCAGAAACTAAATTTCAGTGCTCTGGTCACATTCTCTTCTAGAAACTTCCTTGTATTTTCTTTTTTGTTTTCCCCTCCTTTTTTATATTGACTATAGAGGAAACCTGGAGACATTAGTCAGCCAAGTTGTTGGTGTTGTTGGTTGCACAGTTGTACCCACAGTTACCAGATAGAGCATCTTTGGAGGGTGATAATGAAGGCATTGGTCAGAAGACCTGTTTATATAGTTTGCCCAGTACTAAGTGCTTTTTACAGACTTGGAGGAATTCTACACCTTAAAGAAAGAAATGTCTTCATTTCTTGCTCATCTAAATGCAGTGGGCCTTTTGGAATTAAAGCGATACAAGGAATCTTCTCTCTGTTACAAGCAAAATACATTGAAACTACCTGTAGTCAAATAGGTTGCAGAAAGTATTACACTTCTTACTCCTTTCAGTGAAGTGCTCACTAGCATATGAGCAACTGTGTACAGAGAGATCCCTCCTGTGCTGCTGACAGCTGTTGATAGACATTTTCTGTGGTATTAGAAACTGCTTCAAAACATTCTGCTAAGTGGAAGCCCAAAAAGTAGGTGTTTCTTTCCGAAGTGAACCAACAAGCCACAGAGGGGAATAGCATTTGAGAGAATATGCAAGTGTTTGACACAACCTTGTGAATTTGAAAAGATGGAAAATTCTGTATCTGTCAGGATTTGGAAGAGTACTGTTAAACCACACAAAATTAATTTTGTTTCCATTTTAAAAATGAAATGAAAAATGGCTGTAGGAATTTTTTCCTACAACGTTACTTTTTTGAATAAAAGCATGACGACTTGGACAAGAGTGCTGGAAGCTTAGTCTGTACAAGGCCATCTTCATAGGGAAACCGTGGGAGAAATAATGTGGTCTGAGCCTATGTGAGCCCTATGAACAAGCAGTTCTGCTGTTCATTACTGGAGCTGGTTGTGTCTGACTGTAAACTGAAGGGAAGAAGGATGAGGGTGATGTCACTCCAGTCTGGGCTGTTGGCATCTGAGGAGGAGCCAGCCACTCCAGCCATCTGTGAGGGGCTGCACCTCAGTCCTGTCACCGAATGGATTGTGGTGGCAAAGTTGAGTTGGTGGCTTGAACACATGAGGTCAATCCTGGGTGTACCTGCCCTGGTTTCAGGGGGACATTTCAGCCGTTTTTTGGGAGAATTCAACTGCATGTTCCCTGCTTGTGTGCACTAGTTTCTCCCACATATGCATTTTGTGGGAGAAACCACATAGTTTCTCTACACTTCCTTTCACCTCCTGTGTGCTGCTGTTGCTGCAAATAATGCAAAAGGGGCTGTCTGGGCAGACCCCAGCTTTTCCTCTAAAGACTGGTCTTCACTCTATTTGAAGTTGGTAAATGTGTGCTTTCTGAGCAGAAGAGACAGATTTCTATCTCTAGCGGTCACTTCTTGGTTTTGAGGGTGGAGAGAATGGGTTTAACTGTATATTTTGATGGAATGTAAATTTAAATTATTATTAAAATGAGATCTTAGGAGGAAGTGTTTATATGTTCATGGGAAAAAAGAGGTCTATGTTAGATAGTTCTTTGAGGTAAATGCACTTGTCAAAGAATTTATTTGAGTCCTGTGGTCTTTCTGAATGCATTTGACATGATCATTATTCACTTGTGCCATTTGTTTCCTGTCTCTTTTTCTAAGTTAGTAAACCACTCTATGGTTGCCTTTACTTTTATTTGCATTAGAAATTGCACCATAAAAAATGTTCTCCTTGGGTTGCCTGCTGCTGAGCCAAGAGCTGTAAATAAAGTGGTTTCTAATTGAAATCCAGGAGAACCACAGAACCATTATAATTAATGTACTCTTTGGTTTTTCACTTTTTTTTTTAAATACTATCACATATCTTTTTTTATAAAGTGAACCAAGCTTCTCTTCTTCCTAGTTTACCCTTAACTTGAAATAGTCACTTCTTGTTGTTAGTGTTTCCATACACTTTGCTCAATAAACGAACAGTGCTAGGAAAAATACCTGAGGCTGTTTCTCTCCTTATATTTTTTTAATTTTTAAATTTTAATTTGGTTTTGGTTTGGGGGTTTGTTTTGTTTGTTTTGTTTTTTGTTTTTTTTTTTGTTACGGAATTTACTTATCGAGAAGAACAGTTTTAGACAGGATTAAGGAAAAAGTATTTTGTGGGTAAACTGGGTGTCAGCATCTTGTAATCTGCAGGCAGATAGTACTGAGAAGTGGTTTTCTGCTTTTGACTGGGAGTGTGGGCACATGTTGCCACTCATGTTTTAATGGAATACTCCATCTGCTGTCAAGCCAAGTCTCTTTCGGAACATGAAAGTTTTGTGCCAAATGTAACATCAAATCCAGATAAAAGCGGTGGGGTGTTTTCTTCAGTACTCTGTAAATGTTAAAATCCGATGTGTCTGAGACAGTGGGCAAATCCAGATCATCTTGTGTATCTGCTTCTTTGCTTATTTTAAAATGGCAAATACTTGTAATTCCAGTTGGTTGTTCATTTGAAACATATAGGCAAGTATTCTTTCGATCTGTAAATGGCTGTTTGGTTGGGATTTTTTTAGTTAACTAGTGTGGTATTATCTGCTTTATTCGTAGAGTTCTCATCACAGATTACCTAATGTGTTGGATTCCTCTCTTGTGCTGCATGTTATTTTTACCCTTTTTGCAAAGGCTGGTTCTATGCCACCAAAGAGATACTTTTTTTTTCCCAATGTTAAGGAGATGCAGTGAGTCTGTCATCCATTCTTAAGGTTCAGAATCCATAATACTCATGTGCTTTGCTCTAATCATCTGCAGTATAATTTTTCATTTATTTTATTTTGCATATTGACGTGGTAATTTTTTGTTCAGATATGACAGCCATGAATCATTTGGCAAGTTATTTGATTCACATGCATGACTCTTCTTCTCCTTTTCTTTTTTTTTATTTTAAAGCACCTGGTGTGGAAGGCAAGAACTCTTTTCTTGCTTCTTCACCAGATTTATAAGTGGGTGCTTTGAGCTCTGCTTACCCTGCTTATTAAAAACAAAGCAGATGCTAACAGCCCTGTGTCATATATGGTGGTCCTCTAAGCGTCAGGATGAAGTCAGAATCCTCCATTGTGTTAGGATTTCCCATCTTAGTTAGAGTGTTTTAGTTTAGGACCTTCCAAAAGACATTAACTCACTGGAAATTGTAACATCTCAAGTTCAGGGCAGCTTCCTTCTGCTAATAACTGAGGCAGTTTATCCATTTGAGGATATGGCTAAAATGAAAATGGAAATGAGCACGCTGTCTTGCCAAAGATTTTATTTTTATTGAGCATCATCTTGTTGTTAAAAGCTTATAAGAAGCTGAGAAATAGAAGTGAGATCTGAAAGAAGTAGGTGATGGTCATTTACAGTATGTGAAATTGTTCAGGTAATATGAACCAGAAACTTCTTGCTGACTCAGTATTCTATTACTGTGGACATGTAAAATATACCATTCTCATGCTTGTGTGAAAGAGCTGTGTCTGAGACAGCAGACCAGTGAAGTCATGTCCACAGTTATGCTACCATTTTCCTCTCAGGTTGAATGGACTGTGTAACCCCATAAAGATGTAAAAATAGTAATCAGCCACAGACTGTATGTGAAACTGCATGTCTGTTACCACTGGAGAAGTTGCACAGACTGCACTTGCTATTTGTGCTTTGAAAAGGGTGGAGACCTATAAGAATTCCCAGAGCTCCTCTTCTCAACAGACTCATCAGAAACCACAAATTAGAGAGGTCTAGGGTCTGTCCATCTCTGGATTTCACGTTTTAAGTAGTCCTGTGTTGTCCAGAGGAAATCACTAGTCATGTATGTTTTACTGTAAGAAATATTTTTCAGTTCAGGTCTTCATAGTCAGACTAGTGAATAAATCATCAGAATCTCATCTTCAGGTTTTCCTGACAGGAACAGGTGTACCTATTGGAAATAAGGACATAATCATTTATCAAATGGATCTCCAGGACTAGGCTGTGTAGTTGTACTGTGGTTTGCTGATCAATGTAGGAGGCATGAGCAGCTGCCTCAGCGCTGCCCGTGCACAGAGTACCAGAGAGATGTTTTTTCTCTTACACAAAGACAGAAAGATTTTATCCATTCATCATCAGCTCCTGATGACTTTGTGGCCTCCAACAGGTCTTGTCTGGAAGGAGAGCACTCCTGGGTTGTGGCTTCTGTGGGTACACCAGGGGCAAAAAGAGAAAGCTGGAGCTGGCTGGAAGTAAGGCATGCCAGACCTCATCTGTTTTCAATAGGTGTTTGTATTGTGCAAAATCACTCTAATAGTTTTTGAGAAGAAAACATTATCTGTGTGTCAGAAGGTTACTGGGGAATGATGGCTCACACTTGCAGGGCTTCAGGAAGTGTCACAAAAGTTTGATAATTCAAGGTCTCTCTGTGATGGAAGATGACTTTATACCATCTCTCTTCCCGAAAAGGGCAGGAGATCTTGAAGGAAAGGGGCATTGCAATTGGTCTATGCAGACCATTTCAGCCTGGCAGAACTCACAGTCTGGAGTTAATGAGACTGCAACTGAAACTTTCAGTGTGCAAAGGAATTTCAGTCCACTATTGAATCTTGACTTGGTGTCATGGCTTAACCCCAGCCAGCAACTAAGTACCACACAGCCACAGGTTCATTCCCCACACTGGGACAGGGAGGAGAATCAGAAAAAGGTAAAACCCATGGGTTGAGATAAGAACAGTTTAATAATTGAAATAAAATAAAATAATAACTGTAAGGAAAAGGGAGGTAACAAAAAAAGACAACTGTTGCACAACAGAGTTGCTCCCCACCTACTTACACAGTGCACAGCCAGTCCCTGAGCAGCGGTCCTCCCCCCAGTGTATACTGGGCATGATGTCCTGTAGTATGGAGTATCACTTTGGCCAGTTCAGGTCAGGTGTCCTGGCTCTGCTCCCTGCCAGCTTCTTGTGCACCTTTTCACTGGCCAAGCATGTAAAACTGTGAAGTCCTTGACTAGGAGTAAGCTCTACTTAGCCACAACCAAAACATGAGGGATGATATTCTCTCTCATCCTAAATCCAAAACACAGTACTGTATCAGCTACTAGGAAGAAAATTAACTCTATCCCAGTGGAAATCAGGCCACTGGCTAAAACTCATGTAGAAGATGGAGGGAGATGCAGCATTTGATGTAGCTAGGCATTACTGGAAAATACACCAGTAGGATAACATGAGACTGCATAGACTGATCTGAGTCCTGCATTACCAGAGACATTAAATGAGGAAAGGTGAGCTAAAGAATTCCATAAGATTTTTTTGTGGAATGGTCTTCCTCCAAGCCAATGCCATGTAAAAAACTAAAATAAAAATAAAATCTATACTGGGATTCTTAATATTTAAAAAATAAAAATTTAAAAATTTAAGGAAATTGAGGCTCACTGAAGCTCTTCACTTTTCAAAGATCTAGATATTCATGCTGTTGTTATCTGGTACAGCATCTGATACAGACGTTTTTCAGAGCTTGAATTTGCAGTCCAGAAATGCTAAGAACATGACAGAAACAGTACTCTTGATTATGTTTTCTCTTGTGCAGTTACTGCTTTTCCAGAAGACTTGTCTCTGAATCCCCCATAAGGACAATTAGATTTAAAAAAGAAATTTTTTTTTAGGTAGGACCATTGCCTATTAAAAAAAACCAAAACATTGTTTTGTACAAGCCAAAATCACATTACTGTTGTTCTAGGCTGATTCTTGGCATCTGAAGGAAAACAAATCTTTGTGCATTAGGTATTCAGAGGCAACTTTAAATCATATGTGCAATGCCTTCATTATGTATTATCCATTCTTAATGTCTTTTAACTGAAGCATAGTAATAAGAATTCTCCATTGCAAGATAAAGGAACAAGTGTAAGGTTGTTCATACATCAGAGAAAATCCTTTAATAATCTTGTAGCCCTGCCTGGGAGGTCTCTGCTTGAAATCTGTATCAAATGAAGCTGCTATTGAAGAGCTACCTTACATTCATGCAGGTTGGTGCTTTCCTCTTTTGGGTGTAGTCTTGGGGGAAGGCTCTTTTGAGCACCCTGGCACTGTGCAAGTTTTGCAGCCTGCACCCAAATTAAAGGCCATGAGGTTTGTCTAGGGAATAATGGTGTTCCTTAGCATGAGTGCTGGTGAGGCAGTGGAGCTAAGTGCAGGCAAGCAAGGACAAGGCTTAGCATCTCTTCAAGCCCTGCAGGCCACACAGGGGTAGCACCAGCCTTCCCTCTCACAGGGTGCCACCATGCTTTCAGAATGGGAATGGGTTTCACCATGGCAGGGCTTCTAGGAGGCTTGTGCCCCTGCTATACCTCCTCTTGTGTTTGGCTCTGTTGACACTTCGGGGAGATCCCACAGCTGCTTATTCTGGGTGAGAGAGGCTGAAGCACTGCCTGCTGAGGTCTGGCTGGTGTTGCACTAGCTGCTTTTGCTTTTGACTTGATCAGCGTGCTT
This sequence comes from Climacteris rufus, assembly GCA_013398175.1. Classification (NCBI taxonomy): domain Eukaryota; kingdom Metazoa; phylum Chordata; class Aves; order Passeriformes; family Climacteridae; genus Climacteris; species Climacteris rufus. The sequence continues at coordinate 264,213 of VZRZ01008814.1, read as the reverse complement.
CAATGTCTCCCACCTTTCATTTCTGCTGAAGTTGTTTTTACCTCCTGTTTTAGTTGTTTTTTAAATCAACTTGAAATCCCTCCTCACTGCCATTCTACAGCTCCAAGTTATGTTTGCTGGTGTTTGTGGTGATGAGGGTTGTTAAAAATGGCATTTTTGGTTGCATCTTTCAGTTATGAAGTCCACAGTCAGAACTAATATAAGCCTGATATTCATGGCATTACTTCTCAATCCTCTGGTCATATTGCACGTAGCCACTGTTGCTTGGGCAGTTCCCAAGGGTGCTTCAGTGGGGAACATCCACGCTGCTCAGAGTTACAAATTACTTCCCCAGTCAGATGTCTCGAGTAGATAATCCAGAAGTTTGAATCTGCTGTAAATGAAAAGTGAACAGAAGGGAAACCATGAGTGTGTCAGCATCACCATCTTCTTTCCAGAATCCTGTGATAAATCTGATAACACTGTTCTGAGAATTGCTTGCCTACTAATTATTGGAAAAGCATTACCTTTTCTCTGTGTCTGTAATTAGCATTTCAGCTTGAGTCTAGGGCTTGATGATAAATGAGCCTGGTATGCCATAGGTTCAGTAAATGATGAAAAACTGAAGTCTGTGTTTGCTTACTCTCTTTCTCTATAAAACAAACAAGCTGATCTGTAGGTAGAAATGGTGTCAGAAATGATGTGGTCTAAAGGAGGAGGTTGGTTTTATTTCTCAGTTTCCTCACTGGGTGGCTCACAGTACATGTAAACAATGCAATAAATAAATACTCTAAGTCCAATCTTAGCTAAGATAACTATGAGAAGTCACTTTATGTGTTCCTAAATCAGAAGACACAAATGCATCTCCTACAAACTGACAGGAGAATTGCAGAGTAAGTCTTTAAAAGCATGATCTGGAGCAGCCAAGATTTCCAGATAGCACACTCTGAAACTTAATATCCATATAAAACAATTGATAATAAATGTTGATTTAAAAATATTGTGTGTCCATTTGAGATAAGTCTTTCAGGGACAGAGAACAGACTGAAGATATAAGGCAAGCTCTGTGAAGTGGTACTGAGGCTCTGTCTGCTGTGCTGGCTTGTGGGGTTTGAGACGTAGAACATCTGAAAAGCAGCATGTCTGAATGCAAGAGTTCTCTGAACAGGATTTGTGCTAAGCGTGTTATCTGGTTTGTTTAAAGATATGAGCTTGCTCTGAAGGTGTTGGAGGTTTTTTTGCAAACTATTTGGACAGATAATTAATAGAGACTTCTCTAAATGACAGCAGATGGGAAATCACAGAATTTAGCTGAAGTCTGATGTCTCAAAGAGAGATAAACCAGTGGGCAGACTGTGGAAGGTTATTCCAGAGGGAAACCTCAACAGCTCAAGTAAACAGGATTTGAGAATATGTCCACTGCTACCTCCTAGCAACCAAAACTTTTATGAGGTTCAGCTGGCACAGATCCACTTACTTGGAGGGTGATTATGTATAATTCGTGCTAGATTCAGGTCATTGTGACCTCAGACAGAATTGGGATTTGAAATGAGACATTATTCTCTGGCTCCTCTTGTAGAGCCCCCAGTTCCTTTACCTTCATGCAGAACACTGTGCCAGGGCACCAGTGGGATCATGGGGAAATGTGGGCAAAGCCTGTTGGCTCTTCAGTTGTCTTGGACAATAATTCAGCTCTGTCTTCTGACAGAGCTAAAATGGTATGAGAAGGTCAGGCACACATTGCTTTCAGCTGGAGGCATGATGCTTGGTAACATTTCAGTAATTCTGAAGGATTACTTGGGTAACTGGCAACATGGAGACATAGATGACAAGCAAGTTTATCATCATCTTCAAAGTGTTTCCTACTTCTACTTCATTCATAAGAGAAGATGCTGTAGTGGTGTACTGTGCCTGCTGTAAAAAAGGTTTCCTTCCTGGTACTTGTTAGGCACTTTGGAAACTCCTTCCTGCTGTTCTGCTAAGAAACAAGATGGCAGTTTCATCAGAAATAAAGCTTTAACTATTAATTTATTTAAAAGACCCTTTTCTTACAGTGCTCCTCTGTTATTCTCCTTCCCCCCCACAAAGTTGTCCACAAAATTAAAAAAAAAAAAACCAAACACAAAATATAACAAAAACCCAAAACAAATAAACCCCCTCTAGCCAAATAATTTTTAGCCTGTCCAGGAAGGGAGGCATTACTCTAATCTGTGGGGGTTTGTTTATATTTCTCTCTAATAAGGATTAAGCAGGATGAACTTGCTTCTTGCAGAATATGTGTTTGCTTTGTCACTTCTGTATCAATAAAGCACCTCTTTAAGTTTTTCTGTGTGTTTTGTTGCAAATTGGCAAACCGGAGACGCTGTTGTGCAGCTGGACCTGCATTTCGTGTGGGCAATACCTTGAATGCAAAGTTACAGGGGCTGGGAACGTGCCTGCTCCAAAACTGAGGTGGGCTTCGAAAAGAAACTGTAGCAGCCAGTACTCAAAGCTTGAGAGGCTGTGTATCTGTACCTGGAGGGTAAATGGGTGAAATATTTGTACCTTAGCTAGGAGATCTTTTGGGAGCATTGTTGTTATTTTTGCAAGTATTAAATGCAAAATCTGAATTTGTTACAAAAATCCTTAAGTTGTGCCTAGCCCTTCTTCCGTGATTGCAAGCTGAAGGCACTGAGGTATTAAAAAGCACTGTCCTTTGCCCTCTTCTGTCCTACTTCTGGTTATGTGGAATACTTGGAAAGGAAACTGAGAATTGGCAAATAATACCCACCCTACAGGAAAGTCTGTATATGGGAAAAGATTTCTACAGGCATGTCTAAGAGCTTTTAATGTAATGAAGAAGAAAAGAGTCAGTGGAGCTAATACTTGTGGGGAATAAATTCTTCATAGAAAGTTGAGAAATGTTCTTCTGAAAATGGTAAAAGTAATTGTAAAAGCTGAATGGCGTGGCATTTAATTATGTAAGGAACGAAAGAAGCTAAAAAAAAATAATAACCTGGTATATCAGAAAGCAATTTAAAATATAAGCTAGGGAAAATGGAATATTTCTGTCACAATAAGATGAATTCCACTGCTGGCTGCATTGATTTCAAGTCTCAAGTTTTGTTCCAAACAGGTCTGTAACTATGGAGGGGAATGGGGGTGTGGGAAAGGCATACTTTTCCTCCCTCAGCCTCCCAAGCCAAGCCATTCCCCTTCTCAGCAAGAATGGTGAGAAAGATCTGGATAAATATACAAATAGAACTTAAGAATTTAATTAACTCTGATGGTCATCCAATCTCTAGTTGTCTGGTGTAATTGTCTCTTTCAAAGAGATCATTTGAAGCAGAGCTTCATATGCTTTGTGAATGTCAGTAAACTAAGCTTGTTAGTGTACAGTGCAAAGGCCAAAGCCAAATTCTCGTGGGTATTCACAGCCTTTAATAAATAGGCTGTGTCGAGGAGGAATCATTCCTTACACCCACTCACCCTTAAGATGTTTCCCTTCAATTCAGAAATTAATATTCAGTTGGAAAGTTATACATTTTGTGTCTTTCAAAATATTCTTGGCACTGCATAAGAGTCAGTCTGCAGAGGAGTGGGATGGGTTGGTTGTTTTTTTTCCCCCACCTACCTACTGCAGGGAAGATCGGGAGCCAAGTAACTGTTAGACTTTTAGGTTTGTCTGCTTATGTGTTTGAAGTTGGGGTTTTTTTGGTCTTATAGTGCTGTTTCCTGAGCTGTGGAGCTCCTGCTCCATCTTCTTAGGGCAGGGTTGGCATGTTAGTGTGGCACAAGAGGTCCAAAGCTGAGGTTATCAGGCTGTTGACAGAAGATCTTGCTGTGACTTGTTCCCGACTGCCAAACTGGAACAACTGGGGCTAAAGCTCATTGTGGGGAGTGCCCACTCAGAAATTTTTTTTGTGTGTTTGGGGAATTTCTTGTAGGAGAGTGGCTGTTTTGCAGTAATTCTGCCAAGGGAAAGAACAGTTTGAGGTTTTTTCAAGGAAACAGAGTTGCTTATCGATGTCATTTTGACCATGATTTTGTTTGAACAGTTTTAGTCACCTCATAGTTTAAAGTAAGAAACTGAAATTTTGCAGGAGTGTGGGCTTGAGGTATTAAGAATAACGAAAAGAAGGGCTGGCTGAAATGCGTTTCAGAACTCCTTGTACTGAATGATTGGCCGATAAAATGCTGGAGGAAATTGCTTGTAGATAAACGAAAGCAATGCACGAAGGAGGAGGAGGAGGGCAGTCACAATGCAGTGTGTGGCTAATGAGTGCTGCACCAGGTGTTAACTGCTCTGGAAGGAGACAAAAATGGCAGCAAAATGATCGATCAAACAAGTGTCAGTACTTCGTTAGTGAAGGAACAGGAAACAAAACAGAAAGTATGAATGTGCTACTGTGTAAATGTGTGGTGCTCCCCTGTCTTCAGCACTATGTGCAGCTGACATCCTCCCTGTCTTCCATCTCGCCTCCCCCATTCCACAAAGTGTTGTAAAAAAGAAGGAAAATCCAAGTATGTGGTGACAAAGAGCCACCAGGAGTCCTCAGTCTGGAGAGAGACCTGCAAAAATGATGCATGTCATGAAGAAAGAGCTGAGGAGTGAGTGCTGGCCTTCCAGGGAGCTGAGCATTAAATGAGCACGTGAGAGCTGTGAAGGGGAAGATGGTTTCTCTGGCAGCTCTGGGGCTCTTGTTCTGCCAGACAGCTTGCCCTACGAATTCAGTAAGGAGAGGACAAGAAGTGGTTATGTGGTAGGAGGCACAGGAGAATTTTCTCTTGGATGGGACAAGCTGAGCCCTGCTTGAGGAAACTGAGTTACTTTCTGGCCAGAGAGCAGTTGCTTAATGCAGTTGCCCAAGGCAGGCAGCCCCTCGGTTCTGCCCATGGTGAAACCAGTGGTCTCTTCTTGTGTGAGCACCCATTTGTTTTGTGTGACTGGGATGAATCTGACTGGTAGCTCAAGTCAAAAACACTTCAAACATAACCTCATGTTGTACAGTATGTGTTATCTGAAGCCTTGGACCCTACACATGAAAAACTAATAAATTTTAGAATTCGTAATCTCTCTGTGGAATAGCATTTTATCTGTAAGATGCTCCATTTGTCTAAGCCATTTTCTGTGAAAATAAATGTCATGCAATATTCCTGAACCATTTCAAAGATGTAGAAGTGAGCACATAAAAATAATTATGCATGCATGGAGAATCCTGTTCTTGCAAGAGAATTTGAATTCCTAGAGTTTTTCTAGGAAGGTGCAAGCAAGAGGCTGAACATGGACCAGGGAAGGGCAATGAATTCAAGAGGCTGATTATTAAGAGAGGACTTCCAGCATGTGAGGAGAGGCTGTGCTCAGATATAGTTGTATTAAGTGAAACAAAGTAATGGTATATGGTTGCTGATGATAATTCTGGTACTGTTAACAATTTTGTTACTGATTTTGCCAGTTGATATTAAAGTCTTTATTGGTAACTTGTGTAATACACGTGATCTGTTGTTCTTACATTTCTTATCTTAAGATGGCTTACTTTTCCTTTTCCTGCTCCAAAAATAATTAAATGCTGTTTAACCACACAATTTAGATAACAAGCTGCTCTTAGATACTATGCCTTTTTTGGTTTTTTTTTCCTTTGGTATATTATCAGAATCATATTTTGGATGCTCTGATGATGATCTACAGGAAGTCCGAGTTCCCAGTTGTAACACTTTGGTTAAGTTCCTAATGTCAAATGATACAGAAGTTCATGCTGTTAAAGTAAATCACAGAATCACAGAATCATGGATGGTTTGCATTGAAAGGGACCTTAAAGACCATCTAGTTCCAACCACCCTGTCATGGGCAGGACACCCCACTAAACCAGATTGCTCCATCCAGCCTGGTGCTGAACACTTCCAAGGATGGGGCATCCACAGCTTCTGTGGGCAACTGTTCCAGTGCCTCAACCATACCTGTACAGCAAATAATTTCTTCCCGATATCTAATCTAAACCTACTTTCTCTCAGTTTGAAACCATGCCCCTTGTCCTGTCACTAAATTTGCTTTGTGAAGGCTCCTGCAGGACTAATTCAGCCTTCATCTAGAAATCTTCCCCTCGTGTACTGCAATAACATTCAAGCAGATGGAAATTTTGATTTTCTGAAGTATAACATGACTGGAGAAAATCCATGTGTTTGGTGTGATGCCTAGAGTTCTACTGCCATCCTCCATTTTATTGCTGGGAAAATACCTACTTTAACTTGGAATGTGAAGCTTTGCTGATCAATATGTTACAAGCATAGTAAAGTTCAAGAAATTGCCTCCATTACTATCTTGAGATGAGAAATTGATTTAGCTGCATTCTCTTTCTGCTAATTCATCCGTGCTTTACATTCCCATAAAAGGTATTATGTGCTCCTTATTTGCCAGCAGCATCATCAATCCTAATGAAGAGAGAAGACTGAAAATTTATATTGTGTGTATGGGATAGCTGATCTCTGACTTAGCTCTTAATTTGTAAATGTTGCTGTAGGCTTCACTTCTCAGCTTCTCCTTACTGTGCTTTGGTTGTATGCAAAATCTAGGAGCTGGGATAGAAGCAAAACTGAAGAATATGGCAAAGGAATATAGAGTTAGCTTACTTTCTGAAACCTCAAAAAATGAGATACTAATTAAAATTTGATGGAAATAATTAAAATCTCATTTGTGTATTTGATGTATTTCTGCAGTGTTTACACTATTTTTACACTAATTATGTTGGGACTGTTTTCAGTATTTATCAGCCATCAGTTCACTGCCTCTGGCTATAAAATGCCCAGAGTTTTACTTTTTAACTGTGTTATTATGTATCAGAAGTTTGCATGTATGTGATAATTTCTGTACCCCTGCATATAAGTGGTATTGTAGCTCTAATGATGAAAGTGCTATAGTGGGAAAAACGGCCAAAACAAATAAGAAAAACAGGAAAGGGCTGTCCTGGGCATTTCTGTTGTTTTTCACGGTGTCTGTTGGCCTGGCCTGTGTAGGAAACTACCAGGAGTGATGTGTCTGCAGAACATTTTGGCATTTTTAGGCTGAATAGTAGCATTAGTTATTCAAAGCAGATGGATAAATGTAAAAGAATGCTGAGATTTTGGTCATGGCTCATGGTATAGCAGTTATTTTTTTTTTAATGCTGCCAGCATTTGCCATCAGCCGAGGTGTTCTGTTAAAGATGTGTTAGGGAGGTCAGGCTTTGTAAGGGATGGTGTCTCTCATAGTGCATTGGGCAGGACAAGGGAGTTGCTTGGGTTCTTCTCCCCCACCTTGCTGGTGGAGTGAGGGAGGGAAGTTGTTCTGTGCAAGGACCTGCTGGACTTGGGGAGCAGCTTCTTGCTGTATGTAGTAGCATTACAGTGTTTGGAACCCATTATCAGAGATTTATAAAAGAATAATTTTAACAAGTAAATGCTGTTTGATGACACTGAGGTTATCTGTGATCATTTCTATATTTTCTTCTTAAGCCCAGAATAACTTCCAAAACCCAGCAGGGCTCAGTGTGGATGAAGAGTTTTCCACTGATATCAGTGAGCTGTGAGTTGCAGCCTAAGCTTCAGGCCTGTTTCACGGAATCATAGAATACCAGGTTGGAAGGGACCTCAAGGACTATCTGGTCCAATCCAGATGGCCTTGCATGTTTTTGTTTTACTCCATAAGGTTCTTATTAGCCCACTCTTCCAGCCTGTCTAGCTCTTCCTGTAAGGGTGGCTCTCCCTTCTGAAGTGTCTGCTTCCCCACTTAGTTTGGTATCATTGGCAAATTTTATCAGGGCATGCTTGATCCTGTGTTCCAGATCACTTATGAAGATACTAAAAAGCAATGGGCTCTGTTGTGGGGGACCCCACTTGTGCCAATTTGCTCTTGGTGAATCCATGCTGGCTTTTCCCACTCATGTGCTTAATTTGATTTGTGATAACCCCCTGCAGGATTTGCTTTGTAGCTTTCCCAGGGACAGAAGTATGGCTGATGGGCCCGTAATTTCTGTGATCCTCCTTTAAGCTCTTGTAGACAGGAGTGGCACTAGCTACCTTCCAGTCATTTGGGATGTCCCTCAATCCCCTTGACTTCTCAAAGATAATGTAGAGTGGCCTCGAAATGATGTCAGCCAGCCTTCTGAACACCCTCAGGTGTTGAGGGCCTTCCCTAAAAGCCATCTAGGCAGCAACAATGACAAAAACAAACGTGTTGTTTTCATTTAGGTAATTTAAGATGCCTTGTCTAGATATCTCTCCTACACTGGGTGACAGCCTGATTGTATCTCCTGCATCTTTGACTTTCATTAATCCCTCCCTTCCTGATTGCTGTACCTGCTCTTGTTTGTGTGATACTCCTCGTTTAGTTTGTAGGCTCTGGGCCAGCAAATCTCCTCTCAGGGAGTGCATTTACCCTACTTCTGGGTTCTGTCAAAGCAGCGTGAGATGCCCTGAAATCATGACGGTCTCTTCATTAGAGGCAAGATGTTGTTTTATTTATTGCATCAACATAACACATTCCTTATTTTGCAGTAGGCACCAAGTTGAGTAAGAGGAAAAGATTTACTTACTTGTATTTTAGTCTGTAATTTGGAGATCTGTGGGTGTATCAGTCCCAGAGATTGGACAATGAAGCAGTCTCTCACAATCAGTATGGGAAAGGGGTTCTTGGTTATTCTTTACAGGAGTTAGAGTGCTGATAGATGCCCTCTGCCATAGTGACTTAAAGGACAGAGTAACCTGGAGATACTGTATTGAATAGAAGTTATTATTCTGCTGTGTTACAATGGAAAGTTCATGGTCACAAGTCTGCTCGTATTTTGGGGCAAGCTGGTGATAGAAGATAGTCACATGTGGGGGAAAACTAATTTCCATCCTTTTGCTTGGTTTAGAGACGTCACTTTGAGATCACAGAATGAAAGCAGCATGAAATGTTATGGCAAAGACAGCACAAGAAGATACAAGGATCTCACAAGTCCTCAAATATCAGGTAATGTCAGAGCATCATATGTCCGGTTTTTCAAAGGCTGTCTTGTTTAATAAGGTTCAGTGCTTTTTGACTGTTTTTCAAAATTTGAGCTTCTGAGTCTCTCTGACTTTATTGATGGACTTCTCAAACAGTCAGTTGTGTGTTGGCTGTGTATCTAATAAGTTTCTATTTTTTGTGCCACAGTATGTATGACACGGGAGGTATGCAAGCATTTACATCTTTTTTTAAAGGACTATTTTGGTTACATTGTCTCATACAAGCAAAAGGACATAACCTTAATTAAAAAATAAAAGTAGCAACCATGGTGGTCAGTTTTTCATTGGATTTGACTTGGCTCCATTGCTAGGTACCAACATGGTACCAACGTAATTTATTTTAGACGGATGGACTTGTCAGAGGGTCCTGTAGCTGCATTTCTGAAAACTTTATCCTTTGGGGGAGACACCAGGCTCAAAATAGCTGTTCCCTCCCCACAGAAAACTTAGCCATATGCTATTTTCCACATACTACTACTTCTGCTTGGTTTTTTTGATTGTTTATCTGTCTCAGGATGTTTCCTCCTTGCCTGTTTTTGCAAATCCTAGCATATGTTGTTTGACTGTTTCAGAGCACTTGCAGTTACAGAAAAAGGCAATCACATTACACTCCTCAGAGTGTAAACACTGCAGAGGTCAGGAAGAAGCTGCATAAGTGCATTACAAGGATGCTCACCTTAAACTAAACTTGTATGCTTATCATGGCTGTGGTCACAGCAGTAGCTGATGGGTTAATGTTTGAGTGGAAAGGCATGAAAATCTCCCTCTCTCTGCCAAAAACAGTGACCAGAGGTTGTAATGTAGCCACATACAGTAAGTGGATGAGGTCTGACCTCTCTGTCCTGAGTTCTTCTCATGTCTGCAGAACTAGGATCTTGCTGGGGAATAACAAGTTGCTCAGTTTACTAGTAGAAGTAAATTAAAATACGAAGTTGAAGGCAATTTTGATAATAGGATGTGTTTATTTTCCAGGAAGCATTTGAGGCTATTGCCCTTGATGTAGGACTCTGCAGAAGGGACTACAATTTATCTCATCTAGGCAGTCAGTAAACCCAGGTTGGCTGAAGCGATTCCAAATCAAGTTTCACAGACAGCTTCAGCCTTGATCAATTATACAGTAATGTATTGTCAAAATTAAAAAAAAAAAAGGCAAAAAATCCCTGTGTTTATCACAGGTGATCAACCCCTTTAGTTAGTGCCGTCTTTAGTGGTTCTTTAGTTGTGCTTTTTAGTCACTTAGTCAAGGAATATACAGTACAAGTGCCTTTCTAGCCTTAGTCAAGGTTTGTATTTTATTTTTATTTCTAATCAGTATTGTGAGGAGATCATATCATTTTATGTGTGCCATTTTTATGAAGTAATTTGATACCGGCTTCAGTTGCAGTTCTCTGAACCCTTCAGAGTACCTTGAAACTCTAACACCAATTCACTGACAGCAAAGATAATCAGATTTGTTGAAGCAACCTTCTTTGTTTCTTTGGGACTCATGAAATTTTATCTTCCTTAAACTAAATTCAATTAATGGCTTTATTTAGAAATCAGCCTTCTCTTCTTGAATAACCAGAATGCTGTTAGTTTGGGGGAAAAAAAGTTTTCATTAAATTACCAGTGCCTCAGAACGCCTTTTCTACTTACAACTTAGATCAAAAGGAGAGGAAAATTTTCCTGACTGTCTTGCTTTCTTATCCCCATTTTCTAGAGACTTTCCTGAGATGATCAACTGTTGTTTTTGCTGTTGGGTTTGTTGGTTTTGTTGGTGTTTTTTTATTTTTTGGTTGCCTTTTTTTAAACTTCATTGAAGTAGAGAAATTGCTCTGTTCCTCTCCCAATGCCATCGTTGTTCTCCCCTCCCCCAAGTCCAATGTGTTTTTTATTAAACTGAATTAGGACATTCTAGTCTCTCTTAAGACTGGAAATGGGAACAGCTTAAATGAGCAGCCACATGAGACTCAGCAGCCTTTCCAACTGCACTGCAGAAGCTTAGCTGCAAAGGGAATGATAATTTTTGAAGGATTTGTGCAACTGTTGAAGAATTACCAGCATTAATATTAAAAAGAAGCTAATCTGTTTTTCCCTTTCCATTTTAAGAGTATATAGCTTTCTTACTATGCTTGCTATACAAATCATTCTGTTAAATAATTTGCTTCCTTTCGGTGCTCTTCCTTTTTGTAATTCCTCTATTTGCATACTTTCTCATATACTGAAGTGGGTTTTTTGTTGTTGGTTTTGCCTAAAAACAACAGCCTCTGGGTTTGAGTGCAGATACGGGTGTAGTTTGAGATCTCTGCCATTCAACACCAGCCAAGACTGAAGTGCAGTAGAAACCATAGGAGTGATTGTATCCAGTACTGGGACGAAAAGGTTTTCATCCCTATAAACATTTGTCCTTGAGATGGCTATGGAAAATTGTTGGTCCTTGAAATCCATATTGCTACTTCAGTGTTTATTCAAACCAAAACAGCCATGAGCCTGATATTTGACCCTTATTTTCAGTCTCTGTCTCTATTGCTGTATCAGATGTCTTCAGGATTTCTATAGATACTTAAAAAAAAAAAAAAGTAGGTCTCTGAGTTATCATCTCACCTCTCTTCCCTTTTCCTCTCTGCTGGCATTTGAAATTATTCATTCTGTTTGACTACTGTGCTGCTTTTTTTTCACAGGCTTATTTTCTGTGCCAAAAAAAAAAAATGGAGCTGGGGCTTGAACTCTGGCTACATGAAAAGTTATGAGGGCAAACCTGGTGTGTAAACAGCCCACAAGAGCACAAGGGTCTCCAAAATATTCCACCCTTCCTCTCCTAATTCTGTGCTTCTCAGCCTTCCAGTGTTACTGCAGTCTGAAGATGTAGGGGCAGTGCCAGCTTCCCACCTGAGAGCTGGGTTTGAGCAGTGCAGGTGGGTCTGTTCTTGGGTAGTGTTCTCTTGCTTTTTAAAGCTGCTCATCTGGGTGGGTTCACAGTGGTGTAGTGCCCAGATAAAAATATGCCCAGCTTAAAGGCTGGGTTATGGTCAGCCTGTCTGGCAGAGGCTGCTGGCAGTGTGAGTGTTAGCAGAAAGCAGGCTATAGGGAAAGGAACTGCTATTTATTCCTGTGTCTATCCTGAAGGAAATTGGAGAGCAAGATGATGTGAACGATGGCTGTCTTGGTTTAGGAATAGCTTGGCAGGAGATCTGACAGTTCTGAATAACAAAACAGATCAATAAAAACATTCTCATAGAAAGGCTAAAAAATTAGTAAGAGAGACCATAGTTTGTTACTATTGAAGCTAAGTAGGGGAAAAATTTGAAACGAAAGAAGGGAAAGGAGAACTTGTTTTTGGATTTCATCTTAACTGAAGTTAAGAATGAAGCTTACATTCCAATGGCGGAAAGACAGCCACTTGAGAGAGCCCTGGCTCAGCCTGTGTGACTGAGGGGTGGTAAGGCATGATTAAAACATGAGAACACACAGCAACGACACATTTCTAAGCAGGCCTCAAGTGTTACAAAACACAGTTTAGGCTGCTAAGGGTGGTAGTTAAGTATGCTTTAACAGACGTTTTACCATCCCAGAGGGAGGGAGGGACACAAGGAGGGGTGGTGCCCAGCAAATCAGTAACTGCTGATGCTGTTGATTGTGAGTAGCTGCAGATACTCTGTCCTGCAAAAGCTCGTTGAACATGGAGGGGTGTGGGGTTGGTTTGTTTTTTTTTTTTTGCCATCTTATCCAGTCTTCTTTTTTTTTCAGGCTAGCTAGTAATTAATCTATAACAGCATGTAGATTTTTAGCTTCAAGGGACAGCTGAAAAACTCGAAATAAGTTGGACAAACCGTAGGATCCGATTCTCTTTTGATACACAGCCATGCAGCCTACTAAGATGGGTTAGATTAGTGCTGTAATAACTTTACAGCCTCTTAATGAGTCTGCTTCCTTCAGCATCTGCTCTCATATAGTCTTTTGTCATTCCTCTCCATTAACTCAGTTCTGAAACTGGCTTTGGCTGGCATTCAGTCCTGGTTTTGCAGCCCACACCCAGTCCAACTTCTATGCATCGACTTATTTGTAGTGGATGTCTTGTTCTCAAATTCATGTGAATTCAGGCAGTTCAATTGTATGACTGTCATTTGATCTGTTAAGTTACTGGAGTTGAAAAATTCTGTGGGTTTCGGCTTCTGTGGTGTTTGATGGAGTCAGAAGTGTTTATTTTATACAACTATCATCTTCTTGGTATTTCTGCTTGTTGTCTTCTCCAAGGTCATAGAATGACCTGGGCTGGAAAGGACCTAAAAGGTCATCTAGTTTCAGCCCCCCTGCGGTCAGCAGGAACACCTTTCACTGGACCAGGCTGCTCAGAGCCCCATCCAACCTGGCCTTAAAAATTTCCAGGGATGGGACATCCACAATTGCTCTGGGAAATCTGTTCCAGTGCCTCATCACCCTCACAGTAAAGAATTTCTTCCCAATATCTAATCTAAACCTACTCTCTTTCAGTTTGAAGCCATTCCCCCTTGTCCTGTCAGTACATGCTCTTGTAAAAAGTCCCTCTCCATTGTTCTTGTAGGCTTCCTTTAGGTATTGGAAGGCCACAATTAGGTCACCCCAAAGCCTCCTCTTCTCCTGGCTGGGCAATCCCAATTCTGCCAGCCTTTCCTCATAGGAGAGGTGCTCCACCCCTCTAGTCATCTTGGTGGCCTCCTCTGGACTCGCTCCAACAGGTCCATGTCCATCCGCTGTTGGGAACCCCACAGCTTTTTCTGGCTCTCCAGTGATACAGTTTGCAAAGGAGAAAAATTGGATCACTTTTATTGAAGACTGATATTTTCTTCCATTTCATGTTTACCAGAATTAAGTTGTGGCATGCTTCCAGGAGAGACTATTTGTATTGCCTTTCAGTTGCTTGTGTTTGAAAGGGAGACAGCTGGAGTGTGTGAAGGCATTTCAGCCAGCTTGGCGGGGCCCCTGGCTTTCAGTCTGGAGAATGGAGCTGTGCAAGTTGCGGGGGACCTTGTTGAAATGACGAGGAAAGAGTTGGAGCAAACCCTTGCCTCTGTTGAAATCAACTGAACTCCCATTAACTTGACTCCAGATTTCATCCATAAACTTAAGTAGGGTATTTCTCTTTCTAGGCAGCCTACAGAAATGTTTCTGTCCGTTTGCGTTTGTTTTCATGTTTCTTTGTAATGAATGCATAATTGGGATGTATCTGTAATGTCAGAAATGTAATAGGTTAAGTAGCATAAATGACTCTTAGGACTATAGAAACACAGACCTGCAGAACCATTGTGGCTTGAAAACTCCTGCCACTTTAGTTGTTTGATTTAACCATTTAGTAGTCAGAGTTGTTGTGATAAATGGTAGTGATGGGTGTTTAGGCACCATTGCTAAACACAAAGGAGAAAAAGCACCCTTTTCGTCCTGTGCTTAAAGAAATGGAAAACAGTCAGTATACTGCTAATGGCTTCTCAGTTGGCCAGAGACTAACTTTGGTGCTCCTAAGCCTTAATGATGTCACCATATACTCTGATAGGTTTTAATCTGACAAGAAATTTATACTGTTAGCATTTGTGTAAGCTGATAGCAAATGCTCAGTGTATACAGCATCAAGCCCTTGAATTTAAGCCTGTACTAAAAAAACATTTGGTATCTAAGGGACTGGTTGATTACTGATTATGCTTTTATCAGTGTGCCTATCTAGGTTTTTTTCTGTTACCTGAAGGTAGAATAACAATGCTTTTTAAACATTTGCTTCTTTTCCCTCTAGATCAGTGGTGCTTTTGAAAGGAATGTTTTCATCTTTCCTTTTTTTTGGGGGGGGGAGGGGGCAGAGATGGGTGTTTGAAAACAATGCAATTTTTTTGTCAAATGTGATTCTCGTAGTGACTAAACTTTTCAGTCCTTTTGTGACTTGATTGGTATTTTAATGTAATATCCCATTATTTTTTTTTCAGATTTTTACAGCTATTTCTATATAACTGTGATAACTCTGTAATCTACCTGACAGACAGCAGTATGTCCCAACTTCCAGAGCTGAGGATGCTAGAGCTGCTGGAGAGGAAATTTCTAGGAACCATTTTTTCTTTTCTTTTTTTAATTCTGAGAGAGGGGAAGAAAGGTGTTTGTGCTAATGCCACAGATAGAAAATCTTTTGTTTGATTTCCGGTGTCTTGAAACCTGTGACAGGTAACCCCCAGGTGAAAGGGTGCCGTAAGTGGAATTTGGTGCGTTTTCTGTGGTGATTACAATGCTAGCTGTGGCTGCTGGTACAGTCAGTAGCATCTGCCACCCTGGTGCTCCTGCCTGTGGGAAGAGAAGGGGTCAGGGGCTTGGGTAGCATCTTGATTCATTTTTGTAGTAAAATCATGTTGTTTGCTACCTTAAGTTTTTTACTGTCCTTACTCCTGGAATTCTTGTGGTCTTTTAATTGTCTCCTGGAGACATTTGTTCTCCATCACTGGTTTGTATCACTATTGTTTCTTGTCCTTTGACTAATGCTTTTCATTTCAAACTTTAAAAAGAAGCCAGAACCAAGGAACAGCTCTGTTAATAGGTGAAATGGGACATAGCTCCTATGCAAAAGGTGTACCTATAGATCCAGTAGTGCCCTGTTTTTATGGTGAGATGTATTCAGAGCATCTCGACTGAGCTTCCTTAACTTGGCAGGCATAAAAGCAGATGCACATTCCCTCTCTTCCTCTAAAGGTTGACGGCCTTTCAGTGTGAAACACCACACAGTGTTTATTTTTAAGTCTTTTAATTTTTTGTGGAGGGTTTGTTTAGTTTCCCTTCATAATTTTTAATAGGAAGTCTTTGAAGTTGGGTCATGGATGAAGAATCATGTTGGCAGCCTGACTATTCATTGTTGACTCCTATCTTCTTTAATTGTTCATCTATAAAAATCTGGAAGGGAGTGTGTTCAGAGAAACTGTGAAGCAATGTATATTTCTGGAAAGGGGAAATAAACTTGCAGTTATTCTCAGCTATTATTTGTCACGTGAAAATGTTACATACTAATGGTTGCAGATGGTTTACACAAAAACTATACACACTGCAAACCCTCTTCATTGGGAGCTATGGTTTTCTGTCATACATTATGCTAGAATGGAAAAGGTTTTTTTCTGCCTGCAGCTATGTATTACCCTTATTTGCTGTTGATAGCACAAAGTCTCCTTACTATGCATCTGGCAATGGTTAAAATTTTCTCCATCGATGACTTCACATTTATCCATGGAGATTTAGATGGAGGATTCTCGTAAGGTTAAAAAGGTAAGGACATCAGTGTGCAAGAGTCTTTGGTGGAGAGCATTGCATTTAGAAAATCAGATGTGAAGGAGGTAGAGTTAAGGTTTTGGGTTAATATTTCTGTGCTCTCGTTAAAGTTCAGTCGGCTTTTATTTTAAAATGTTTATGAATGCATAAGCATGCTGTACCTCTGTGCATGTGTGTGACTGCAGACACAGTTATTACTTCATATTGTAGAATAGAAAAACAACCCTATAATGTGTTTATGTATTTTTTATTCTTTGAAAACAGTACATGCATCTGTAAAATGTTATTTGAACTACAGTTTATACAGTAAAAATTATAAAAGGTTGCATTCAGTATAAATTTGTCTGTTAAAACCAAGCAACTCAAAGAAGGGTGAGAAGGTGGAACAGAAGTCAGAGTTCAGCATTCCTGATGTAAACTGACTGATCAGAAAAGATTTCAATTGACTGGTTTGGTCTTAGCAAACATACTGCAGGTCAGTCAGCCTCACTTCCATCCCTGGAAAGATGATGAAACAGCTCATCCTGGGTGTCAGCTCTAAGGGTGTGGAGGAAAAGAAGGTTATAGGGAGTAGTCAAAAGGGATTCATCAAGGAGAACTAGCACTTGACCAACCTGATAGCTTTCTATGATGGAAGGTCTGGCTGCGGGTAGATGAGGGGAGAGCAGTGAATGTTGCCTACCTTGACTTCAGCAAGAGTTTTGACACAGTCTCCCATAACATCCTTGTAGACAAGCTCCAGAAGTGTGGGTTAGATGAGTGGACAGTGAGGTGGATTGGGAACTGGCTGAAGGGGGACGATCACAGAGCTGTGATTAGTGGTGCAGAGTCTGGTTGGAGGCCCACGGCTAGTGGTGTTCCCCAGGGATCAGTACTGGGACCCCGCCTTGTTCAGTTTGTTTATCAGTGACCTGGATGAAGGGACAGGATGTACTCTCAGCAAGTTTGTTGATGATACAGGACTGGGAGGAGTGTCTGATTTGCCAGAAGCCTGTGTAGCTGTTCAGCAAGACCTGGGCAGGCTGGAGTGTTGGATGGAGAGGATCTTAATGATCTTAAAGTTCCATGAAGGCAAGTGCAAGGTCCTGCACCTGTGAAAGGATAACCCCCTGCACTAGCACAGGCTGGGGGCTGACGTGCTGGAAAGCAGCTCTGCAGAGAAGAACCTGGGGGTCCCAGTGAACAACAAGCTGTCCATGAGCCAGCAGTGCTCTTATGGCCAAGAAAGCTAATAGGCTAATGGTGTCCAGGGGTGCATTAGGAAGAGCAGTGCCAATAGATCAAGAGAGGTGATGCTGTTCCTCTATTCTGCCCTACTGGGGCCTCATATGGAGTGCTCTGTCCAGTTCTGGGTTCCCTAGTTCAGTAAAGGCAAGGAACTACTGGAGAAAGTTCAGTGGAGGGCTATGGAGGTGATTAGGGACTGAAGCGTCTCTTAGGAGGAGAGGTTGTTTAGCCTGGAGAAAAGAGGGGACTGGATCAATGCATACAAATATCTTAAGGGCAGGTGTCAAGAGGATGGAACCAGACTCTTTTCAGAGGTGCCTAGCAACAGAACAGGGGGCAGTGGGTGCAAACTAAAACACAGGAAGTTCAATTTAAATATGATCCATCCATCCATACTTTGAGGATGTCAGAGCACTGGAACAGGCTGCACAGTTTGTGGAGTTTCCTTCTCTGGAGATGTGCATTGTGAACCTGCTTTAGAAGGGGGTTGGACAGATGATCTATGGACCCCAACCATTGTGATTTTGTGATTCTATGACTTGGCTTGATAGTCAACTCTCTGACTAAAACTAGTCATGAGAGTGCAGTATATGGCCAACTAAAACTGCTTGAATGTTTATACACTTTAGGGGAAAAGACAGTTTTGAAGAATAAGCTTTTATTGGTTTGGCAGAATGATTTTATCAGAGCACTAGAGAAGAGGCAGGATAATAGGACAAGATGAAGTAATCTAACTGCTCTGAAATAGCCCAGCTGCTACAATTTTGCATCTGATTATGTATTTCAAACTAGAAGATTTTACAGTTTCCTTTGAGGCAATAACAATAACACTTTATGGAAAGAGCCGGCACTTACCTCGTCTTTCTCTTGCTCTGCAGGTGCTTGGCACACTGAACTTACTGATCTGTGTAGGATTTGTGCTGTGGTCCATTTATTGAAGATGTGAAACAACATCAAGTCTGAGATTGGAATTACTGACAGACTGAAGGAAATTTTAGTCCTTGTGATGCACATGGACATGCTGAATTATACGTAATTCTAGCTTTTTCTCCTCTCCCCTCCCTTCCCCTCACTCAGCTATCTCAGGGTTCATAGAGATTTCAATGGTTTGTGTGCCTGTAAATTTGGAACAGAAGTGACCAAAAATGGGGGACCAGCAATTGTATAAAACTAATCATACTGCCAACAACAGTGAGAACTTGTACTATGAACAACACCAAATGAACTCCCTTCCATCTCTAAATCATAGCTATGGGACATCTGTTATTGATGCTCCCCAGGCATCCCCCCTCTCTCCTCAGTTTCCCCAAGATTCAAGGGACGGTATAGCTTTGCCTGTAGGTTCAAAAAGTCTTGGATCAATGGATACATCTAGACAAACCGGTTGGACACATTCTGGCTCAGGAAACCATGTCCCAGCAAGGAACAACTTGAATAATCAAAGCGCAATGTGGAGCCCCCTCGGGCAGGGGGAATCCCATGACGGATACCAATATTCTTATTCTCAACCCAGTGAAAACCGATCGCAAAAAATTACCAGTGGGGTCCTGCACAAGCTGGACTCCTTCACACAAGTATTTGCTAACCAAAATCTGAGAATTCAAGTCAACAACATGGCTCAGGTTCTGCACACCGAGTCTTCGATGGTGGATAACTCTGGTGACAGTGCGCTCAGGCAGCTGCTGTCCCAGAAGCCAGCGGCTGAGCAACAGCCAGTGACTTCCACCGTGCAAAGATACCAACCAGTGCCACAGCAAACACACCAGAATTTTGCAAGCACACAGCAAAAGCAACAAATGCAAGTCATGCAGCACCAACAGTTGTACTACGACTACCAGCAGCACTTATCACAAATGCAGATGCATTCTGCGTTCCAGCAGGGACAGGCACACGTTCCGCAAATGCAGTGCCAGCAGCTCCTGCCACAACAGATGCAGCACCTGCAGCAGCCTCAGTACTATGGTCAGCCCCAGCAGGGACATCAGCGCCTCTCAATCCAGGAGATGCAGCAGCAGCAGCAGCCTCCAGCTCGGCAGCAGCGGCAGTGTCCAGTGCAGCTCGCTCAGTATTACCAAACACCACCTGTCATGCAGCAGCTGCAGCAACAGCAGCAGCAGATGCAACTGCCGCTTCCTCCATATCACAGGGAACCCGATCCAAAGACTATGCATGAACCACACCAGTACTCTCAGGATCCCAGTCATCCTGTGCAGCTTATCCAGTTGGGAGCGGTGCCTCAGTATTGCTTCCAAGATCCCCACGAACAGTACAGGCACTTGTACCCACAGAGTTTACTGCAGCAGCAGCAGCAAGATCAGCAAAAGCAATACCTGAGTGAGAGCAGAGTGCCACCTCTGAACTCCCATGTTGGCCTCACACCACCAGAGAGCGCGGAGGATCCTGCACGGCACGAGATTAATTCTGTAGGTAATGCTGTCCCTCATCGAACTCTTTTGCCACCCTCGGGAGTTCATCTGAACAACAAAAGCTCTCAGCAGGACTCTCCCAGCACCACGTGGCCTCAGGTAGGTGGTATTTTAGATCCATGCTCAGCCACATCTGTTTGCAGAAGAGTGGCACAATGTGGAAACTAAGTGGTTTCAGCAGAGTCAGAAGGTTAGGATGTGAGCAATGGGCATCTGGGATGTTTTGGGAAACTTAATTAACGTGTTTCTGTCTACAACTCTGGATTGGCTTTGAGCCAGGCTGGCAGCAGCACAGAACTGCAGCTGCGAGGCTGCTGCTTTCCTTGTGAGAGGCTTTGGGAAGTTCCGCCTTGGTTTCTGGGAAGGAGTGACCCAGTTACAACAAAGTGTTCTTGATAATTTTTCAGCATCTGCAGGCTCAATTGTTCAGGAGGAGTTAATCAACTCTTTGTTTCCAAAAGTAGTGCTTCTAGGTTAGAGCAAAGACTTCAAAGAGCATGCGAGTGGAAGAAAACTTGGAACTAGCCATGCTCAACAGGGGCACTGATTTGATGTCTGGCTCTCAACTCAGAGGCTTTTAATAGTAGTAAAATTGCATGCAAAATGCAAACTTAGTGCTGTGAGGACCTTCATTTCCACAATATTTCCTGGAAAATTTTTTTCTCAACTTTTCTCTCTTCTGTTCTGCTCCTTTGATAGCAGGTGCAACTGTCAGATGGCAGACTGCAGCCACTGTCCCCAGATCAAAGGTATTTTTAAAAGATTCTTTCTGTCTTTTTAATTTAAATACAACAAATGCAAAGGAGTTCTGTATTCTGGGTGGGTAATAATTGTTGCTCTTCTAGAAACAGTTTTGTGCTTTATGATTTTAAGTTTGTGTGATTTCCAGCATTCCCCCTCAGCAATAGATTCAAATAAATGCTTTCTTTCAAAAAAAAAGGAAGGGAACCAAAGAAGAACCAAAAGCAGGGGAGCAATTTGCTCTGTGTTGCATTTATAAGAAAAGGGATGCTCTGTGGTTTGGATTTGTATCTTTGGCAGCAGAGATCTTCTGTTTTTTTCTTAAGATCTCACCTCTGAAGGTCCAAGGTGTCCATTAGAGTGGTTGCCTACCATAAATTAGAGGCATTGTGTCCAAGTAGTTGTTAATTGCTTGAGGGGGGAAACACAGGTCTGTCATGATAGATCTCATGGGTTCTCAGGCCTTTCTGTATTGAGGGCCACATTTTGTTGAGCATGTCCTACTCAGCATTTCCTTTCTCCCCATCTTGGCAGCAGCTGATCTAGGTTATTTGCCATGTATTCCACAGCAGTCACCACGTGCTTACCTGTGACTTCGTAGCCATCTAGCTGTAAAATTTTATTGAGTTCCTTGATTAAAAAAGCTCCCTCTGCAACAAAGGGAACATGCCACACTAATGTTTTTTCTTCTGTTCCATGCTTAAAAAAATGAAAATAAAAATAGTGGCCAGAAAAGAGAAACACTTCCTGAGAGAGCTGATGCGAAGAACAAGCTAATGTGTTCCATATGCTTGAAGGAATTTAAGAGTTTGCCTGCTCTAAATGGTCACATGAGGTCACACGGAGGAGTAAGAGCATCTCCTAACTTCAAACAGGTAGCAGTCCATTTGATTTCAGTATTTGGCACACTCCTTTTGTGTTGATATTTGCTTGCTTTGCCATGCTTTGCTTTGCTGTCAAAACTCGTTCTTCTCAGCACTGTTTTGTTGTGTCACACCCTGTGGAAGTAGAAATGCACATAATTCTGTTAGCTTGTAGGCCAGAAGTCTTGTTTTAAAGTCAGAGGCAGTGGTGGAGGACAGATAAGTATTTGTCCTTCTCTGTTTCTGTGCACATTACAGCAACATCCTACAAAGTCATGTCAGGAGTGTCTTAATCTTTTTCCTCCTCATGTTTGTTTATTATATTAGAAATACCAGGAACATCAAGTCTTCCTTATTTTCATTTGAACTACTTGGATGACTAAGGGATATTTATTGGAAGCCTTCCCAGGCTTTAACTGAAGGAACAGAATTGTTGAATCTTTGACAGCTTTCTTCCAAAGTGTTTTAGTTGTACAGGTATCAACAAATACCAAACCAAAAATGTGTTTGAGTTGTTCTGCATAAAAATAACTGGCCCTGTCAGTCAGTCTTTCTCTATCCTGATATTCTAGAAATTCCGCCCTAACAGGGAATACCACAGAAAGGCAAAGAGCTCCCAGAGTTCCAGAGTTTGTGTTTTTGGTGTTAGGTGGGTGATGGAGAATTCTGTGTTTGTAGTGATAAAAAGAGACATGTTTGTCTCCCCTCCTTCAAGTTACCTTGTAAAGATGCTTCAGGTGATTGTTTGTCACCAGGACTGAATCCTGTATAGGAGTCACAAGTAATCTGCCAGCTTCATTTGAGGCAAATGAAGAGTCCCAGGAAGGAACACTGTTGTGTGTTTTGTAACCCTGGCCACTTCTTTTCAGCCATGGTGCACACGTTGTGTAGTGCATCGATCCAGAAGCAGCGCTCCCCCACTCGGGCTGAAAGCCTTTAATTGTCTGTGCAGGATGAAGGAGAGAAACCACCACAGCAGCCGCTGCCTAAAGAGGTGGATGGCCTCGCGCCCATCGTCATGCCCGTGTCTGTCCCTGTAAAGCTTCTGTCACCTGAGCCCAGCACGCAGCCCTCTGCCAGCACTGCCACAGTCACAGACAAGCCTGCCAACTCTGTGTCAGATGACGAGATGCCCGTTCTCGTGAAGATGACTTACTCTCCACCGTGCAGTCCAAAAGTGGCCAACCCCTGCTCATCCTCTGTGAGTGCTGTGTTTCTTGCCACTAACTGTCCTGTGCTTGTTAAATCCCTTTGCTTATAGTGCTGCTACTTTCTAAAACATCTGTATTATAGAATATTTTCTCGAATCTTTATGATTCCTAATAAACAACCAAAAAAAGTCCTATAGCATCACAGCATTTCTTCCTCAATCATTCGAAAATACTAATTTTCCTTTGCTGAGGAATCAAGATCTCAGTTTGATTATTATTTCAATAATTTGAAATTGGAATGTGATATTCTTTTATCCCACTAGAACAAAGGGATTTACTGTCTTTTTACTGGTTTTGTTTTTTCCTTTTCAGGCTGCTTCATTGTTACATTATTGCTTAAATTTGGCAGTTTTATTTCTTCCTGTTTTCTAAAGTCAGATGTATGTGCTTCTCATTTCAGCCAAAGAGAGTGCAGTGCTTAGAGTGTCTGCTCTAAGCCAATATGAAACTGGGAGTTTTGTGGTGAAGTCATTTTTCCCTTTCTCTGCATGCATCAGCTCTAAGGGTTAATCACTGTGATTTCTGATACAGGAGAAGCAGCTCTGCTTAGTGCTTTCATTTCGCTTATAAAACTGAAAGGGTCAGGCAGCACAAGGAATTGATGAGGGCTTGAATGAGATGGGAGAATGCTCATTATTATTTTCCTGAAGGAGTCTTGGAGCAAGCAACATTATTTAATGTTCTGGTGTAGGAATGGATTCTGCTTGTTCCTTCAAATCCATTTTAGCTGACTACACCATGATAAGGGATTACTGGGGAGTAAAGCACTGTATGGTATTACTGGTACAATGTAGAGAAATATCCTTGTAATATTTTTGATTTTCCTTCTCCATGTGATGCTGATGGCCAAATGAGGGGACAGCATTTTACCATCATGGGTGACTCCTTACAATATTCACTCCTGACCCTTCATTCAGACATACACACTAATCTTCATATATAAAAAATATATATAAGTATATATAAAATCTTTTCTCTCTTCCTTTCAGACAGAGGTTTTACACATAAACTTCCACTTTCCTGTGAAAGCCAGCATTTCACAATACTTAGTAACTCAGCAGTACAATTTTTCATTTCTATTTCTAGTTCCTCTAAAGAATAGGGACAGTCTTTTCTGAATCCTTGAGCACTGAGTGGGAGATCTTCTCTAGAGACATCAGAGTAGGTGGCTTGGGCTTGTGTGTTTCTGCAACGTATGTAAAGTGACTGCGATTAAATCTGCCAGTGTTTGGCTAAATGTGTATTCATTCCCTCAAAGTTAAGCTTGTGGTCTTTGTTATTGCCCAGGCAAACTAAACTCATGCAGTTCCCTCTCTGGACCCTATCTTTTATATAAGCAGTACCATTGGAGACATTAAAAGATCAAAAGATCTACAGTTCCCTCTTCTTCCGTAAAGAGATTGTGCCATTGGAGAGGGTTTTTTTTAATACCAAAGAACTGAAGCTGTGTTGCATTTATTTATACTGTGCTTTGAGCTGTCCAGAAAAGCTCCCACAAAGCTCATGGAATCAGTAAAATGAAGCTGCAAAAAGGAGCAAAATATTCAGCAAGCCTACAGGATGGTGAGGTGAAGTTAGCAGTCAAGTGAGGTCTGTCAGGATCTATCCAGAGTGGATGTATCGAGGTGTGGCAGCAGGGCCCACAAGGATGCATTCTGTCTTGGATAATGGGAATCAGTTCCTGGAGCTTCAGAACAGTATTGGGGTGATTCTGCAATGACAGCCCACGCACACCACTGTCTCCTTTACTGTTCAATGTGATCTTTTTTGAAAGCAGTGTTGGCACAGTCCACTGAGGCTACGGTGTGCTGTAGGTGAAGCAGTGTAGGAGATGGAGCTGTTTAGGGCTTCTAAGATGTTGTCTTGGTTGGTTGGTTCGCTTTACACTAGTGAGAAAGGAGTAACAGCTCTTTCACATTTGGAGAGCAGAACAAAATGAGCCCTTAATCAAAGACTTGGATCTGGCCTTCTGGGTCTTTTTTTTAGGTTTTGGGGTTTTTTCCTTGAGTTTAGGATTTTTTCCTCTTTCTCATTTTTGAACACTAAATGTTCACCATCTTGATAGACTATATCTGTCAATATGGGTCACTTTCACTGTTCTGAATGTCCATTATAAAAAAAATTCTCTGTAAAGCTGCAATTTTTTCCCTGCAGAAGCAAAACTCTTCCAACACTAATTTTTTTTTTTACAGAGAAAAAATGTCAACAGCTGTTGCAGAGGGTGCAGCCATGATCTAAAAGAGAGGACAGGACCTCTGTAATCAAAAACGTTTCCTCAAGCTGGAACTTATTAACATAAGGGATAAAGAGTGACAGTGCTAATGCTTGTTTAACATGATTTTTATTGGGTGAATGTGATTCTCAAGAACCACCCATAATTTAAAGATGTATGTTGTCTAAACATACATTGTAATAATTTGCTTTATGTAGCAGTAGAATTTACCAGATGATGCAGACATTCTGGAGTAACCCTGTCAAAAATTTTCTTCTGCTTCCCAAATTTATCCTAAAAATTACCTACAGTCTAAATGCCTGACAGCAATGCATTTAATACTGTGTTCATCGATCAGCTTCTGTGTGTTCTTAAAGCATAACCTGAGAACCTGTTTCTTCCTACCTTACCCTTACCCTTCAGAAATCCAGATTCCAGGTTTGCACAAACTCTGTGCCTTCTGCTTCTTTGTACTCTAGGGATTTATTATTAAATGACTTTTCAACATTCAAATTCTAGAAGTCTGGCCATGTTAGCAGTGTGTGAATTTCCCATATGGTCATCTACTACCCTTTCTTCTCCAAGGAAAGAGGAGAGTTAAGTTCAAGATTTGTTGCAGCTGGACTGTAATCAAGCCGATGGGAATGTAGTGATAAGAGGCAAAGAATTTGAATTTATTACATTTTTCTTCCTTTCCTGCTGCTGAGTACTGCAGTAATTTCACTGAGCTCATGTGTCTTTCCTGGTCTCACTAAATAATTGCATTAGAAAACCTCTCATATAAAGTTTCTTAATAAACTGTGACTGGGTAATGAAGTATCTCCCAACAGCCTGTGTGTGTTCGGTGCAAACAGAAATGCCCAGAGTGCCCGGGCAGAGATGAAGAAGGGTGTGGGAGACTTACAGCCTGGGAGAGCTGTTCCCTGCTCTTTCAAAAGCTGGCAGCAGCCTCCCCATGTCTGTGTGGCTCAGCCCTACCCTGACCCAGAGCACTTGCTGACGGAGGTGAAGGGTAATTTGTCCTGGGTTTTTCCCACTCCCCTGAGGTTTCTGTGTAGCACCAGATACTGTACTGGCCAGAGTTATTATGGTGGTACCTGAATAACTGCCTGGTGCTAGCAGCTTTTCTGTGCCCAAAGCTGTAGAATTGTGTGCAAACCACCTTTAAGCATGCCTAAATATTAAGGTTCTATGTGTTTTCATTTAGGAAACTAGCAAAAAACCTCATCCAAGTGCTGTAAAATTGGAAGAAAACTTCAAACCGTTGCAGGACAAGAAGAAGTATCGGCACAGACCTGAACCTCTCTTCATACCTCCTCCTTCCTTCAACCTCAGCATGTCCCACTCCGGTGCCACTCTGTACCAGAGTCAGCTCCGCTCTCCCCGTGTTCTGGGCGATCATCTGCTGGACCGGACACATGAGCTGCCCCCCTACACTCCGCCACCGATGCTCAGTCCCGTCCGGCAGGGCTCTGGTCTCTTCAGCAGTGTTATCACTTCATCTCACAGCACCTCTCACACTCAGCTGCCACTTACTCCACTGACACCCACTCCACGGGTGCTCCTGTGTCGGTCTAGTAAGTATTGCATTTACAGAGCGGCAGTACAGAGGAAAGAACCACTGTCCTCTCTTCTCGTGTTCCCACACTGATGATTTTTGTGTGTGCTCATGTGCATGGCCAGTTCTGCTGCTTCACAGGGAAAGCCCATCTTTATTGGCAGTTTTGCCTTGGATATTGTAGAGATGGTGTTTAGGCATAAAGGGAATAGAGGAGCCTAATCAGCAAGCAGGGCTGTGATCTTCCCTTGTGGTCTGCCTCAATAAAGGACCACCATGCCTCTGGTTACATCTGGGCCTTCTAAAGTGGAGGAAAAAGATCTGGTTTGAGATGTGGGGTTCACTTTAAGTATTTGTTGTTCAGTACTTCACAAGAAAAGGTGTCTAATCACTCACAATCAGGGCAGTAGAAACCTCTGCAGGCTCAGACCTTTCTGTTACCTACCACAATTTAGACTGCTTCTGTCTAGATAAAGGGTCATTTTTGCATCATAAACTGGAGTAATGTTGGTGTTAGTAGGGAGGTGGCAGTGCAGCCCGGGACGTGATGCACCAGCAGCAAAACAGTGATACTCAAATTCCAATCTCTGTTACAGATAGTATTGATGGAAGTGTCATTCCAGTGACGCCTGGGCCTGGAGAACAGACTGTTGAACCGTAAGAAAAACAATATTTTTCTCACTGCTTGTATAGACTAGCTCCTGGAGTGTGTGGCCTTAAGTGTTTTGAACCAGGTGGGAAGTGTTCAACTGTCTGAATTCATATTGGGCTGGAGGCATTTAAGGTTTCTGTGGGTGGTGGTGAGGACTTTTGGAGCAAAGTGGTTGTGGGAGATTTAGGTGTCGTGGCTCAAAAATGCTGGAAGAGGCTTGGTGGGAGCCACTGAAACAGCAGTTAGTGATGGGTGGGAAGAGCGCTATGGAGAAAAATGTGCTAATCCAGTACTCTTGCTTTTATATATATATATATATGTAAACATATTAAGAAGACCTTTGAAGTGGTGTTACCTGGTAGGTTCCCCAGGGCAGGCTGCAAACGGGATTGTCCCTCAGCAGTAATGGCTCTTTTTCCTCTTTACTGAAGAGTACTCTTCTCTATGAAACAGAAATTTGCTGTTTCTGATGTCTAGCCTCTTTGCTAGTCATGCATATAAACTAGCTTGGGTTGTCTCTAAGGTATGATGTCTCAGTATGGCTTAAATTGCATATTGAAATTTTTGTTTTTCCCCAAGAGATCAGTTCTCTCTAGTATTCAAAATACTTATCCCACTGGGAGTAAAGCATTGCGTAAAGCAATCTGACACAATTTCCTGCCGCTTCAGTGCAATAAAAGTTTTGTTGGAAATAAAGTGAACACTAATCTGACTTCTGTTTTTTCTGCACGTAGTGTAGATGAATACTTACTTACTTACTTATTCATCTCTGTAGGCGAATCAATATTGGGTCCAGGTTCCAGGCTGATATTCCTGACCTGCAGGACAGATTGCTAATGGAGAAAGATGTGCACAAGGCAACTTTGGTTTGGAAACCATGGCCAGAACTGGAGAACAAAGTCTTCCAACAAAGAGGTATGATGATTTGCCATTTTAGAAATTCCTGCGTCAGCCTGTGCCTGTTGAAGAAATACACATTGATTTCTCTTGTGTGTACTGAACAAAATGTTCAAGAAAATATTAATTCCTGAGAGTGCTGAGCAAGAGACTAGAACTACATGGTATAGATTCAGAGCAACAGCATTATATGGTGGCATTTAAAGTGAAGTCTGGATGAGCTGCTTTCTGGTAGCCAAAGGGGAAAGATCATTGCTGGGAAGTTGGGTACTGAACTGCCTGGTAAGGGCAGAGGTCACAGCTGAGAGGCAGCTGATGAATCCTGCCTGTCCTGGGGCCATGGTTGAGAGAAACCATGTGACAGGCTTGATGGATTCTACCAGCTCTGAGTAGAGTTTTTTCCTGCTTCCAGCATGGTTCTTTCTGTTTCTCTACCCTGGCTGGAGCGTTCTTGGCACAGCAACATCACTGGTGTGTGCAAGTCACTGCCTCACAGGCAGATCTCTGGCTCTGTAATAGCCTGTCCCATCCCAAGGATGTGCTCTACAAATGCCATTACATCCTCTCCTCAGTGATCCTAAAACAAAGAGATGAGATGCTGGTGAGAAAGAGGATGAAAGAAGCTGCTGCCCTGAACTGCACGGTCTTTGAGTGGCATTACAGAGTCCTTGGGTCTGGATGTTTTACTGACAGGGTACTGTATTAGCAGTAAAATGTTGACTTGTTTCTGACAGTGGAAGACCTTTTAAATATGAGCTGTTCCAGTGTGTTACCTGGTGGAGGAACTAACTCAGAATATGCTTTGCACTCTCTCTTTGAAGCAAAAGGAGATATTATGGTAAGATAAAAACTGAAAGGGGAGATACGATCCTCTTCTGCAGATAAATTAGCATGCTTTATTAAATGGATTTAGATATGGTTATATAAAAAAGATTTCTGATTGATTTGCAATGATGCTTTAAACATCCTCTAACATTTTTTGGGAATGACTTTTCCCTTTATTCTCTAATAAATTTAAATTTCAAAGCAGTGCCTCTCTGAAGGCTTACTGTATATTTCATATAGATAAGATTACTTAGTTTATAGCCTTGGGGTTTTGAATGTCTCCCAGTGCTTGCTCTAGCCCTGATATTTCACAGGCTTTATATTTGGTCACAGAGAGCTTAGTTCTCCTCTAGCCCTTATAAAAAACGCTTTTTTGGAGCAATCACATCTACTTATTTGTTCAGAACTGTGAGGTAACTGCACACAGTTCTTATATAAATAATGCATTTCAAATATTTGCATTAGTTTAGTGATGGGAATGTTATTAACTAAGGCAAAACATCCATTTTGTCCAATGTTAGGGAGAGGCAAGACCCCTTGCACCAGTTCCTGGAAAGCCAGTATAAAACAAAATGCAGCAAAACGCAGGGCTGGAATGAGTCTCACAGGATTGGCTAATACAGTGGGGTTTAGCTTGTGTCCCAGTTTCCTTAGGCTCTTTAAGCTGTATCTGAGGGGTCTGAGACTGTCAGGATGTGGAATTTGCTTTACAGAGAGTCTGCATTTTCAGGAGAAAAATTACAGGAATCCATAAATCATTCTGTTTTCCTGATCTGAAGGATGATTATCTATACTTGCTGTCATTTCTGACAGATGTTGACCTAAACAGATATTCTAAAGGGCTTCATGCTATAAATATTAATGCTGCCAAACCAACCATTAAATATTAGTATTAATTAACACTATCAAGTCAAACACTATAAACATATTGTATGTGGCAAGCAGAAGGGAGGGAAAGAGATGGAACTTGCTAAGTAATTGCTACATTTGTGCTAATTAAGGCAGGACAGGTGCACATTAGGTGCTCTTCTGTGTTAATGGGCCTTGGAGTAATTTGATGTGATTTTGTATGACAGAAAAGAGAAAAGAGAGAAAATTAATTCATATCCTCATACCAAATAGTCTTCTAAATGCAGTTTTATGCTGCAGCTGATTGCTTTTCCTAATTCTGTTTTTCCCTGCTTTTTCATTTAGGTTGCTCTTGAAAAGCTGCTGTTGAGAAAGCAAGTGAGATTGAAGTGTCATCCTTTGGCAAATTACCACTATGCTGGTAGGTTTCCTTGTGATCTCTCTATCTGTTACACAGAGTCCGAGCCTGGCATCCCAGGCTGGAGCATGGGATCACGCTGCACTCTCTGCTGTCTGTTGCAGGAATGGCAGCATTTAATAGAGAGATGACGTGGACAGTGCCAAGGGTACTTCCAGATCCTTTTGTTACAAGTTTAGCAGTTTTTTACATGACTGACAATGTACAGATGCTTTGCATCCATGTTGTTCTGTAGGATTCTATGGATTTAAAACTGCTTTGAGTGATTCTTTTTCTAAACAGAAATTTAACAATTTTATCGCCTCTTAAAACTGCTGCTATTCTTAACGTATAATTTACTATCGGTAATGTCTTAATTTTCTAGTATGTAAACACCTGCCATCATGCCTACCTTCTCCAAGTGACAGTGCACAATAAATGAATATGATAATCATGAGCATCCTTCCAGAGAGGCAATACTGTAACTCCTACTGGGATCTTAGTGCTGCTTACAGAGCCTCTGTGTGTGGATCTAGTTGTAAAAGTCTGGATTGGCCTCTTTCACAAACACAGCAAGAACTGCATTGTGGTGATGAAACAGAAGTGGTCTGTCAAATACACAACATGGTGTTAAGCCACTGGACTTCAGTTGTGTCACCTGAGCATA
Source organism: Climacteris rufus (assembly GCA_013398175.1). Lineage (NCBI taxonomy): Eukaryota > Metazoa > Chordata > Aves > Passeriformes > Climacteridae > Climacteris > Climacteris rufus. Next base: position 233,464 of record VZRZ01008814.1, on the reverse strand, counting down.
GATGGCAAATGTCTGTCCTCTGCAGCCCTCTGTGTTACTGCTTAATGCTTCGTAGTGGCTAACAGCTGCTTAGACACAGAATAGTGTTTTACATAAGACATTTAAGACTTCATCTCCAGGCTATTTGGGAAACAAGCTAAGAGTCTTCTGGTGGTCAGTCAATCACAGTATCCAAGGTCATGTACCCATTTCCAGTTACAATCACTGTGCTGTATAAGTATAGAAGCAAACTGCTTCCCGGCTGTAGCAGCCCACTGGAAAGACTCCCAAGTAAAAAGAAATCTTTCATAAAGCAACTCCTTAACTCCTTGGCCTGAGAACAAGAACAGACATGTTTGATGGCAGCTGATAATGACAGTGAATAAATGTGAACCAGGTTTTCAGTTTCATCTCAGGAAGGTGCCTACTGCCTTCCATAGCAACTCTGTTGAAATCCAAAGAGTGGGCCTAGGAATGGATGGACAGAGAGGACATCAGCCAGGAACTTTGACCAGGGTCTCTTTTCTGAAGAGATGACACCAAATCATACATGTGAGACAGACTCAAGGGCATGAGAGCAGGAAGATGAGGAGATATCCCAGCAGCCTCATCCTCAGTGAACAATCTAACTAGCAGAGCAGATAAGAAATTTCTGCCTATGTGGCAGAGGAGGAACAGTCTTTACTGAAGTAAATTCACAGTAGTTTGAGAAAGTGTTTATTGGCATTCAGGGAAGACCCAAGCAAGACTGTTTTGTTTAATCTTTCATGAGATGATGCTAATCTCTGTTAACTAGCATGGAGACTTGTGGACACCAGTGAATCCCTGTTTCTTAAGCACGAAAAAAGTCTGATTGTGCTTACCACCGCATGAAATAAGATCTCACTAGTCTGGATTTAAGTACCATAAAATAACAAGACAAAGCATTTCTTCTTAATGTTCTTGCATGCAACATGTGATTGCAACTTATACTGACAGCATTGCTCTAGCACTGTGCAGCAGCTCTTGAATAACAGATTATTTCTGATTGATGATCAGCTACTCGAGGCATATGAGAATTTCTCACAATCTAGTGCATGAATAGCTTTAATATGACTTCAGGTGGCACTGGTTTGGTATAACTCTTTGTGTTTTCTGCTCCATACTGAGAAATCACAGATCTCAAGCCCGCCACATTTAAAGGTGGAATACACTGAACCAGCATACCACTGACTTGTGAGAATTAACTGATACCACAAACAACAGATCTCCAAACTCATCTTTAGCATTTCCTTTGAAGGAGGGTACAAGAGAATAGCTCACCTTGAAACCTGTTAGCTTGTGAGAGAAGTCAGTTGTAAAATTTGAGGATTTTCTGTTGTGTGCCAAGAGAGCTGGATGAGCTGACCCAGGGCACCTTGAAAGAACACCCTAATCTCTGTCCTAACATTTTGCCATCTGTCAGGATGGTGTTTTAGGGAAGAGAGAAGGAACACTTATCTAATACAAGAGGGGCACTATTGCAAACACTTGAATTGTTCTCCTTTGAACAGTGGAATTTCTCAGGTCTGAAGTTCTGCAGTGAGAACTGCAGGAGAGATGGTCTCTGACATAGGGCACTTTAGGCAGTCTGGAAGCTTCTTGTATGTACTGTGACAGGCTGCAGATCAGACCCAGCATATGCTGTATGTAGTGGATCTGAGCTGCCTCTCAGGGGGGCTCCCTGGGTGTAGATGTAGCCCCCTTAAAACCCACAGTTTGGCCCCAAAGCACACAAATGAGTAGAAGATGTTTAACGTCAGTTAATTGGTGCAAAAACAGTGTGGCAGGTAAAACAAAATATAGAATAAATGTCTAAACATAAAGATCAGCTTTAAAATTTGATCTGTATTCTAAAGCCCCAAATTCTTTTTTGCTGCATTGCAGATCTCTCTCTATGCACGTTCTCTATATCTCCCTCAAGCTAACAAGAGCAAAAGTGGTTTCCCAGCAACCAGAGTTAAAAACAGCTTTTCTTCTGTTTCTTTTCCTACACAGGATTTATTCTATTAATTAGGTTACTTCCAATTAACCTGCATAATCTTATAAGGCTCGCTGCTAATATCACAGCTATTAGGGAAAGTCTGTAAGGCCCAAATTCTCCATAGGTGTACAACAAAATTACTTCATGGGAGTGATTCTATGGGGTTCTTGTTGTTGTTGTTGTGTTGGTTTTTTAGGAGGGTGGGGTAGAGGCAAGAGAGCAGAATGACTAGAAAAAAATAAGATCTCTCCTGGTCTTGTAATGCTTTTTAAAGTTACGTTTTGGCATAATAGAGTAGCCCCCAGGACTGAATCAGTGCATTTGCCCCTGCACAAAAGGAGAGTAAATGCAAATGACTGAGAAGTGGTGTAAGAAGGGAATGATGCTGGTTCAGGGTGGAAAAGATGGAAAGGCAGTGTGTCAGCAGAAAGATCTCTGGGTGATAACAGAATAAGTAAAACTTGTGGCTTGAAGCCAGTGCCTTTCTGTGATGCTTAAGAGAGCTTTAAGTGTAAATCTCTGTGGAAATAACTAATGCATGCTTATATCCAGTACTGGAAAGCCTACAGAAAACAGGTTGCAGAAAAGTTAATTTTGTAGTTTTCAGCATATAAAGGAGTGATGAGATACCTGCTCTGAGTTTGTAAGCCTGGGAGCTGATGCTGAAAAGCAAAATATTTGCAGTTAATAACATTGATTTTTTTTATAGGCAAAAGTAACCTGTAGAGTTCAAATACCTTGTGTGGTGCCAAGACCAAGTTAACTGAAATCGGTGCAGAGGCAAGCATTTCTACGGAGGGTAGTAACATTGACAGGAATATTAGGGATTTTTTTTTCATAAAAGTTTTAGATGTTTCAGAAATTCTCACACTGAAGTAGAATCTTCTCACAGAGTAAGTAATTTCAAAGGCATCCACTTTATCACTTCTTGCATATGCTTCCTTTAATGTATGTAATGCTGCCCACTCCTAACAAACAGAACACTGCTTTGATGCAGTAGAGCAATTCTGTGTTCCTTCTGTTTGGCTAATATTGAGGAAGCATAAATTCATTGCAATTTAAATGTTGATTTCGCATTTTCATGGGCAGTTAGGCCAGTGGAGAAAACACAGAATAACAATATTAAATGATAAAAAACACTTTGTGCATGTTGCACATTACTACAGTCTCTGCCTACTTGTGACCTCTGTTACAGAGGATTTAAATGCCTTATTCCAAGCCATGCAAGTGAAGAGCTGCAAAAGGATCTTATAGAAGTTATTGTCTGGGGAACAAAAGGATATATGAACTTCTGGGTCATCAAATGTAAAGTGGCATATATGGGAATAAACAATACAAGCCCTACACAGGAAATCATGAGCTCTGTGGTGGTACTTCTCAATTAGAATGAGAGTTTGGGATTATATTGCTAATTCCGAGAAAGTATCAGCTCTGTATTTTACAACAGCTAGAAAAAAGTCAAGCATTAAGAGGATAGAAGACATGGTGGAAGTCAGGTGGAAGCCACTGTGGAAGTCTGTGGATGGCTTATATGTGGACTTCCTGTTCTCTATAGGAATGTTTTAGTACTGGAAAAGTTCAAAGGGGGAGAGCAGTAATGATCAAAGGTTTGGGAGTAATAGAAAGGCCACAATTCTGAATAGTAGAGAGGTGATGGTCGAGGGGATTCACTTTCTCCTCCACTTGAAGAATGAAGGGTCATCCAGTGAAGCTACTGGGAGCCAGGAAACAAAGCAAGGGAGGTGGCTCTTCATGCAGAGGGTCCACTGATCTGTGAAACACCTTGGCAAAGGATGTTTTGGGTATGAGAAGTGTAATCGGTTGAAAGGAAGAGTGGCTCAGCATTTACAACGGTAGTTACTAAATAAGCAGATTGCAACAGGCTCAGGAAATCCCCTGTGCTGAAAGTGGTCAGAGGTTAGGAAAAATTAGGGAGAGGCATTGTATTTGCTTGCCCTGATCTTACTGTTTCCTAGGCAACTGCCTGTGACCGCTGCTGGAGACTGGTTAGATGGACTTGAGGTCTGAGTCAGTACAGCCATATTTGTATTTGGGTAGCAGCAATCACTACCATGTGCTTGAGGCTTCCCCAGTTCTTGTTTCAGCTACAACATCAACATGAAGGGGGTGAGTTTTTATCATTCATAATGCATTCGCTTTTTTTTTTTAAGGCTCTGATAAATGGACACATCAAGAAAGGAGGCTGTTCAAAGAGGCACTGGCCACCTACAGCAAAGATTTCATATTTGTACAGAAAATGGTAAGGCTATTGCTGTTCTCGCAATTGTTGAGGTTTTTCTCCTTTTGCTGTATTCTGTTCCTCTTCCTCTTGCCTCCAGTGCCAGACCAGCTCATTACAGGCATAGAGGCAGCAGTGGCTCCAAGAACACCAATAGGAGTGATATATTTATTCGGTGTACCTGTGCATTAAGTACCAGTAAAAAGTAGTTATAAATAAATGAAAGCTGTTCCTCTTGTTGTTACATGTGAAAGTTTCACATGTAATCCAAATCACGGCATTCTGTGTGTGGGACAAGTATGGTTCTCCATTACCATCTTACGTTCTCTGGCACTTTGTTACAAGGTACCCGAGTCACTGGCATTGAGCCTGGCACGACAAAGGGTTGAAACCTGTTAATAAGGAGAGAACATGTTTGGGCTTACTTTTGTGTGTGTTGTGCCACAAAGCAGAAAACACAAGGTTATTAATCTCAGGCCACAATACCTTACTTGTTAGCTCAAATGTTGAAAAACGTGGGTTTCTGCAAATCAAGTCTTAATTTCTAGATTTCTCTGTGGTATTGTACACTTGAGCTACAAAAGTATATTCTGAGTCATTTTTTGTCTGGAGTCTAGAGAATCCCAGAGAAATCTACTGAAGCTGAAAATTCGACACAGATTTGACTGAAAAAACCCTAAAAAAGAATTACTCTACAAGATACTCCTGTTGTAGTCAAACTGCCTTTTTTTCCCCCTCCGTTTGAATGTTTGAGTAATAAACCTCTTGGAATGTATTAAATTGTGTAGCATGAAAGCAAAAGATAAAGATTGGACTATTTCTGTAATTACTTAACTACAGGTTAAGTCTAAGACAGTTGCACAATGTGTGGAATACTACTATACCTGGAAGAAAATCTTGCGTTTGGGACGGAAACACAGAACGCGTTTGGAGAAGAAAAGAGACGAATGCTTGGTAAGTCTAAAAGAAAATGAGAAGTTTATCACTTGATAATTTTTGTTTGTCCTGTTTTGAGGTGGATGTTGAATTAGGGGGCTAGGTATCTTTCAACAGAAATTATTCCATAACTCTAAATTATGTTCTGTACGACTATTGTTGGACCTCAGCTACACCAAGATCTGTGTTCCTGGACTGTAACAAGATAGAAGTGCATTCTCTAAGTATGGCCCAGCAGGTAAACCTCTGTAAATTATGCCTGTGCCCCTTGCCCCTGCTCCTAAAGGCTGCTCTAAAGCTCTAGTACAAATACTGCTTGAGATGTGTTGGCTTGTGGCTTGGGGTTTTTTTGGTTGGTTGTGTTGGGGTTTTTTAGAGTAACTTGACTACAAGTACAGTGCACATGACCTTTCTAATGGCAGGAGGAGAGCACTGAGCCCTGGTATCTGTAGATCTTTGCAGCCACAGCTCCATAATGTAGATGGAGGCTGTTTTGAGCACTGCAGAGAAGCTTCATGTGCTATAGGATCTTCATGTGCTATACTTTATCCATTAAGGGGTGGTAGCTACAGCAAGACCAGAAGTTCATTCAGGCTAGGAAGAAATACTGAAACCAGGAAGCATACATGACTAAACAGCATGCTGTTTAGCAGAACTGTATCTGTCCTACTATCCAGCGCTGTCTGTCTTTGGCCATATTTCTAGTGTTCCTTAAATGCACTGTCTATTTTAGACAAGTGGAGAAGAGGAAGTGTTAGAGGAAGATGATGAGATGGAGGAAGACAGAAAGGAAGAAAGGGAAATGCAGAAGTCACCTGACCCACCAGCGATCCCTCATGTTGGACCTATAGATCTGCCTGCTCTTCCACTTTCTTCGTCCTCCTTCATCTGTGAAATGCCAAACTGTGGCGCTGTAAGCGTTCAGTATATTCAAGGGGGAGAGGGTGGTGGTAGTAGTGTGTATAAACTAGTGAACTGTGATTTTTCAGACTGTGGGTTTAGATTATTCCTGGCCAATGATGTCTCCTGAATGTCTTATTTGTTATAAAGATATTACAAATATTTTGACTGCTTTTAATTCCCACCTCACAAAATATAAGCAGTTTGATCTGTACAGAAAACTGAATTCTGAGGTGATGTATCAGTTAGAAATACTATATGGTAATGGCTCCAATTAGGTTGCACAACTTTAATAATAGGATAGCTCACTGCTTTGTTTTATTATCTGTCTTTAACTGTAATGGGATATTGATGAAAGCAAACACCATTTGACCAAATAGATGGTGCATATTAGAGGTGTACACTTGCTCTGTTGTGATACGCATTCTGCATCCTACTTTCTGCAGTTCCTATTCCAGTGATTTCTTGCAATTTCGTGGGGTTTATTTTTTTTTGTGTGTGTGTTGTTTTTTTCTTTCCTCCCCTCCACCCTGCTCCCTGCCAGGTGTTCAGTTCCCGACAAGCGCTGAACGGCCACGCTCGCATTCATGGAGGTACGAACCAGGTGACAAAACCACGATGCACCATTCCAGGCACTAAGCAGAAATCTGGTACGCAGAGCGGATACTGCTCCATCAAGAGCTCACCTGCCCACAGCACAACAAGCGGCGAGACCGACCCAACAACAATTTTTCCTTGCAAGGAGTGTGGCAAGTGAGTGTGACTGTCCTCAGTAATGCATCGTGTTTTCCTGTTTAGATTCCAGATCAGTAGTGTTGTGAATAAACCTTTTATTTTGCTCTGATGGTCTCAGAAGAAGTTTTCCCCCTAGATGACATATCCTCTTACCTAAACTGTCGGAGATGGGTTTGCATGACACTTTGGGTGCAATGCCCCTGAAGTATTTACTCCAATTTTTCATTTACCTGCTAGAATTTCTGCATCTGACATTCCAGTTTTCTGCTTCATCACAGACTTGGATGTGACAGTGGCTAACTTTTTCTGTGTTTCTGTGCTTGAGTTTGTCCATCCTAACATGGTACTCCTTCAATTCTCTGTTGTGCAAGATTGTTATGAAACTAATACAGGGAGAATTAGGATGTGCATAGATACTGAAGTAGGTGTGGGAGCTATGAACTACCTCTGGCAAAGTCAGAGTAGGCCATTTTGGTACTATCAGGATGTATAAATCTGGTAATCTGTCCCTGAAATTCGCACCATGGCATTGCAGACTTCACTGACTTCTATTTCAGGACAAGGAAGCAAATGTACTGATAAGTTGTTGAGTCTTTTTTGGCTCATTTCATCAAAAGCAGTGCATTTTTATCTGAATTTTTTTTCCTTTAAAATTTAGGGTATTTTTCAAAATCAAAAGCCGCAATGCTCATATGAAGACTCACAGACAACAAGAAGAACAGCAAAGGCAGAAGGCTCAGAAAGCCGCTGTGGCAGCAGAAATGGCAGCCACTATTGCAAGAACTACTGGGCCAGCTGGGCATAGTTTGATTCCCCTGGATCACATGAGTTTGGTTAAACATGTTGAAAATGTTGGTGACATGGACGACGATGTTGTTCCAGATCTGGGTGATGTCATGGAAGAGAATGAAGTCATGGATGCTGACCTCTTACTGGATGATGAAGATCCAGATCTCCTGCAGGATGATGCTGAGTTGTAAATAAAGTTGTTTGATAGACAGCTACTGAGCACACCCTGAATGGATCAATCAGGAAACCTGGACTGCTTGTTTATTCCCACTGATTGTAAACTACCTGTTGAAAATTATAATTCTTTTATCCAGGTCTAGAAAAAAAATCTTCTTTTTTCCCTTTTTTTTTTATTAATTTGTGTTTTGGGGGAAGAAATAAATAATTGGTACAAATATTCTTATAAGGTGTTTTTATCTGAGCTCTTTTTGCTGATAACTTCCAAGGCCACTAATTACAGAAGTTTGTGGTTCTGCTATCAGTTCCTTCCAGATGGTCCTGGTAGAGTCTTTAGTCTTTAACTCTTCCAAGTTTCATTTTACCCCAATTACAAGAATAAACTTCACACACTTCCGATAAAACATTTTTTTTGGCCTATATTGGATCATTTCCAGCATCTTCTAGAGACTAAATGTCATCTCTCTCAAAGATATGATTACATTCTTTGTCTTTGTGCTGTCATTTTAAGGGAGATGGAGGAAAAAAAAATCTGATTTAACTGTGAAAGAGTTAGTAATATAACAGTACATTTTCAGTTCTGTCTTGGTTACACAGGATATTTTAGACCTTCCATTTTAGCAAGGTTATGATCTGCTGATTTTAAAATGACCTAATTCAAGGATTGAAGACGGAAAATTATTGTATTGTGGAACACTGAATCAGGAACACTGCCTTGGTAATCAGATTGCACTGGAAATATTGGGCTGTGACAATAAATCACACTGTGGAATAGCCATCTCGGTGGTTTTAGGGGAGTGTATGCTTGAGCAATGCTTGCCCTCTCACCAGGCAAACACAGGGAAGCATTCTTGCCATTGGAAAAGAGATTGATGGAGTATATGCCTTCAGCACGTTAGTTATTACTTCTAGGTATAATGTGTTATTCTGGTGCCATTTGCAGTCCTCTTCATTACACCAAATTCAGCTGTTGTTTATTTAGTAAAACATGCCACAAAGGTGAGTTGATGTTGCTGTTTAATGACCATTTCTCCTCCCTTAGGTCTAGATCTACATGCTGGACGCCTGACACCGTTTATATAAATTCAGATTTAGTTCTCTGAGTAAATAGGATATTGAAAGAATTGTACCTGGCAGAATAAAACAATTAAGGAAGAATTTGAGTTAGGTTGAGTGGACCTTTAATTACAGAATATAAATGCTGATTGTAGAGCTTTCACAGGCAGCAGCACTGATTTTGTTGTGAATTTTGCACAGTAGAGGAGTATTGTTAACTTTATAAAATATTTTATAAGACTTGTTTCAGATCTTCAGGGTTGTTTGGGTTTTTTTTTTTTAAGGGTTGGGTTTTGTTTTATTGGGTTCTTTTTGCCACATTCCTAATATCTTTAGCAGAATCTGAGGGATGGTGGGTCTTATTTTCTACTATCTTTCTTCCTTGTTTAACTATGCAAAATGAGGGTAAATCGTGGCACTTTTATAGGACTACCGGACCACACAAGTTCAAAACCAGTGGGACCCATTGACAGAGAGGTGCCTTCTCTGTCAAAGCCAAATATGTGAAGCCAAATGACGTCAAGTTTCTACTTGAGGTCGAATGTTCTGATACTAAAGAACAACCCTGCAGGAGAATGGAAATACCTTCTCAGTTTCCGGTTAGTGAAGTTGCTGTGTACGTGGTTGTTTGAGTGTTTTGGGGGTTTTTCCAGAGGTTTTTGCCGTTGGTTTTGACCAGTGAGTGGAATTTAACTCCTGTCACATAAGCAGTGATGTTCTCTAGTATTGTACCCTTGAGTTTCAGGAGATCAGGCAGTAGCTGCCTTTTCTTTCCTGACATGCCAGTCAGCACACTCCCCAGCAGTTCCTGACCATGCTGTGACATTTTACTTCTACAGGAGCCATATGCAACCCAGGTTCAGCAGTCTGGGTGCTCAGCTGTGTGCCACCAGCTAGACCCACTGACAAGAAATCTCACAGAACATGCAAGTCTTCGTTTGAAAAGTGGAGGCTTTTGTGAGTGCTACCATGTTGGCTTTCGGGAGCCTGTGTTAGAAACAGCCCAGCAGTCTACTTTTCCTCTCCCAAACTTGTGTAATTTTGAGCTTCTAAGCGTCTTTGTGAGAAGGGCTCTGCACTGGAAAATGGACATGTTTTCAGGTTCCTTTGTTAATGGTGGAAAAAACCCATTTTAAGTTAAATGATGATTGAAATCAGAGTTCTGCTTGAAGAACTGAATGAAATACAGTAGAAACGGGCTTGATTCTGAAGAGCAGCTCTGTGTTAAAGAATCTACAGTGGAACTTTTTTAGTAACAATTGGACAGGATCTGTGCTAAACTTAGTATCTATAAATATATATATATATATACACATACACATATATATATGCCTGGTTCAGTGACATTGATCGAGTGCTGTTTTATTGTACAGCCAAGAATATAATAGATCAATGATAACCAAAGAAATTATTTATAAAGAACAAAACAAAACAAAACAAATGCACATTTCCTAAGCAGTACATGGTTTAGGCCTCAAACATTTACTTTGTCATTATTAAGTGTTGCATTGGCTGATGTTAAATGTGCTGTTCTGCCTATTTGTACACAAGTTGAACATAGTTTTGTTTCAGAAAACTTTTTCTTGCTGATGGTTGATGATTGAAAACTGTTCAATATTGGACGTAGTCCTCTTTGATAAAACCTGTACATACAGAAAACATATTTTGTAAGAAAAATCTTATTTTCAATATTTAACTGTTATTTTATTAGAAGATGGTTGTGTAAATATTTTAGGCGCTTTAGTGTAAAAAGCGGACTGTAATTTTAGGTGGCAGAGGAAGTAACAAAATAAAAGAAAATGTACATTTGATAGACCTTGTGATCTATTCTGGTTTCAGGTTCCCGTTGTCAGCATTTGACTTGCACACAGCTTCATTTCAGGTTACTGCCTACCTGCTTGTGTGCATTTAAAGATGGGTTAGTAATACTTATTTATTCCCCCACCCCGTCAAATGTTTGCTACCCATCAGAACCTGTGTTGTATTATTAACCACAATTTGCATGTGTAAAAAGGAAGGGGTTTATGTGCCATTTCCAGTCACTTTGATACTTCGGTAAAATACGGTTGGCTGGGTTTTGCTCTAATTGGCTTATAAACCTTTTTAAACTATTTTTAAGAGGGGGGAGAAGCTTGAAAACTAGGGTTCGTGTAATTGTTTTTCTTCCAAAGGATTCCTGGAGAACAGGATGGGGAGCGCCTGTGAGGGCACCGGGGACCGCCGTTGGCGGGAAGCGGCTGAGGGGGAGCCGCTGCTCCGTCGGTGCTGCCCTGACCAGCGCTCGGGGGAGGCGGGGACGGGGCTGGGCAGGCGAGTTGGGAGCTGCCGACAGCGCCATACAACCTCCCAGCTTCCCTCCGCAGCCCCGACCGCTGCCTGCGCCCGGAGCCTCGCCGGGGCAGAAAGCGGTAGCGATGCAGCCTCTCTTCCCCTTCCGGGCGAGGCAGGGCGGGCTGGGGCGGAGCCAAGATGGCGGCGGCGTGGCTGTGGCGGCGGCTGTGTCAGGTGCGGTGTGTGGTGGGAGAAGGGACGCGGGAACCCCGTCCTCCTCTTCCTCCTCCTCGTCCTTTCCCTTGGCGTCTTCATTCCTGAGGGGAGTGGGAAAAGGGGACATGGTGAATGTTATCCTTCGGGCTGCGGGAGGGTTGGGGCTGTGCAGCGTGGGGCTGTGTCTCTGCACGCCGTCATCGCCTGGCGGGTCCTCAGAACTCTTCCCTGCAGTTCTCTGGTTTTCCCGCAGTTAATCCGGGTGTAAGGGATGGTGAAGAATAGGTGACTTGGATTTGGAGGTCATGTGCTAAGCGAGTTTCTAGTCTTAAACGTTTCAAATCTTGGAAATGAAAACGTTAAGAAATAGGAAAGCATTTTACATTGCCGATATTTGCTAGTTTTGACTTAGAAACAGTGATTACCTTCTCTCAAACAGAAAATATTATGTTGGCTGGTTTCGTATTAATTTTCAGAAGCCCTAAACTCTCTTCTGTGTGTGCACTGTGTTCTGGACTTGCTTTCTGCGCATCTGTGTCCCCCCTCTGCACTTCAGGGTCTCTCATCCAAACAAAGTTAAGGCTATTTTTCACTAAGAAAGGGGTAATCGTGTTTTGTGCAAGGTCTTGGTTCACCCAGGAAGTGAAATTCTCTTGCGGTGCAGTCTTTGAGTGTCTTTTCCACCTTCTATGGTGGCTATTAGCAAGAGCACATCAAGTGTATTTAAATCAGAGAATGAAGCTGTTAAAATACACTTTCCTGCCCACTGAATGCCATCTATATCCCTGAGATAATCAGTGTGTCATCAATCAGAGAATATTGGAAAGAGTGCAGACCTTAATGTGTGGGATAGGACTCTATTTCTTCATCGTATTTTGTTTTATTTGTTTTTATTGTGTGAAGACTGAAATTTTTGTATCCAAAAGCACATAGCGTATTATGCTATGAGTGCATCTATCTTTGTGTGCAAATAATAAATTTGTATTACAAGGTCAAGCAGTTATAAGTTAACAATACAGAGCAGAGTCTGCATACACACACACAAAAACCCCCCACCCAAAACAGATAAAAATTTTAGTTATGATGGCCGTCAGTAGTTTCACATTTGTCATCTGGGGTCAGATCCTGTGCCATGTACTTGCACACTCAATTTAAGCCCTGCACTGAATATGGTCTTTTATGCTCATGGGCCTGTCTGCTTCCTGAAGGGATGTCAGGTGATGGTGATTGTGCTTCGTATTGGTGCTGAATGGAAGGAAGGCAGCATTGAATTGAGGTTCAGATATCAACATAATTTTATCATAGAACCATAGAATGGCCTGGGTTGGAAGGGACCTTAAAGACCATCTAGTTCCAACCCTCTGCCATGGGCAGGGACATCTTCAGCTAGACCAGGTTGCTCAAAGCCCCATCCAGTCTGGCTTTGAACACTTCAGGGATGGGGCATCCACAGTTTCTTTGGGCAACCTGTTCCAGTGCCTCACCATCCTCCCAGAAAAGAATTGTTTTCTAATATGTAGTCTACACCTACCTTCTTTCAGGTTGAATCTGTTTCCCTTTGTCCTGTCATTACTTGGTCTTGTAAATAGTCCCTCTGTTTTATTAGATATCATTAGAAAATTATAAGCTGTATTTCATTAGTTTTAGGTATTAAGGCTCAAGTAGTTTCCAACATAAGTTTTGAAATATTCTGAATGATTATCAAATAGAGTGGCAAATATTCAGTGCTCCTGAAGTTGCTTATTGTGTCATGCACTTAAAGAATATAACACTAGTGCCTCTCTGTGAACATCTGGTTTTGAAAGCATTGCCTAAGGAGGGACATTTGTACCACAGCCAGCTTTGTAAAGAGAAAACTCTCCTGCCTCTTCCTGCAGTCATTTTCCTTGTTGGAAGCATCATTTGTAGGATCAATAGTGACTGAGGCAGAACTGCTTCAGAAAACAGCTTCATTCAGTGCTGTTGTATGAGGAGTGTATGATGCATGCTGGAAAAGCTGAGGGACCTAGTGGCATCATAGAGTCAGTTATGCATATCCATGAGCAACTACAGTAAGATTACCTGGAAAAGTGTGAATTCTGGCCATTTCCTGATGTTTTGATTAGACAGTCACCTAGATAAATCTTAGGGGGGTATCTTGACTTCTCTCTTAAAGCTGTGACTCTAGTACCTGTTAAAAGAGTATCAAGGGGCAAGATAATCAGCTGATTTGGCTTCAGCATTCTGCTGCAGCCCTGAGGTTCGGTCAAGCAAGTGGCAGTTCCTTTTTTTCTCCCCTTCAAGTAGTCTATAACTTTGCCAAATTAAGAATTAGTGGAAGGAAGCTAGAAGCCACATAATGTTCAGAAAGGAACAATTATTCTAGTATGAAAGACAGTAATGTTACATGATTAACAGCTATATTCCTTCTTTAACACAGAAAAATCATGTTATCTTTTAAATATGTTCTGTTTACTTGTTAGAAATATTTCTATTTAAGTGTTCTCTTCAAAAGAACAATTGTTCGAATTCAGAAGGACCTTTTTTTTTCTGAAAAAACAGTAGATTTCCAGTTAAATTCACAAGTTGGATTTTGGCATTTATAGGATACTGTTTTCAATTGCTTTTACAAGTCCCACTTAGGCTTGTCACTGGATAAAACTAATGCCATGAAAGTAAAACTGAAGAAAAATTATCATACACAGAAATGGCATCTGATGCCACAAAAATATATTCTTCTATTAAAAATATGCTTTGTGGTTGCTGTTTAGGTGCCTCATTAGTAAGTGCATACTGTTATTGTGCCCTTAACATGCTGCTTTTTTTAGGTGCTATTGTATACTGAAATACATTTCCATTCTCCTGTTTTCCTGTGTTTTCCAATGGAGCAAACTTCCCAGTTTACCAGATTAGTGCCTAGGAATGTGCCGTGCTTTGGTGTGCAAAAAAGTAATCTTTAATAAACCTGTATTAACTGGCTGTTTCCTGGTTTGGGGGAAAAAACCAACAACATAACCTCTCTGTTTTATACAGGGATCAGCTTTTCCTGTCAGTTATGCAAGCAGAATTATGCAAAAGCAGTCTTTTCTTCCGTAAGTATAACAGACCCTCCTCCTTCCACTGCTCCTCCCTAGTCCCCCAAAAAAAATAAAATCCAACTTATTTTATGCTTTCCCCATTACTGCATTTCTAGGAGCTCCAGTTTGGTGGGAACACGGCTGGCTGGATCCCATGTTGATACACAGGAGCCTAAGACTAATCCTTTGGTGAGTGATATGTAGCACAGTATTTTGTATATTATTTTAGTAATAAAGAGGACATTCAGAAAAACTTGAATTCCTATCTTGCAGCTCTTTAAAGTTCTGTCTTAGTGATGCCAAGTTTATCATAGAGAAAGAAATAATTTAGATTATTGGTATTTGAGATCTTCTGGGATTTTTTTCCAGCAAGATTTCTGTAGGTCACAGTTGCCTCTCAGTAACTTTCCCCCATTTCTATGCAGCTGTAACTATGAAATACCAACTTTTTGGCCACATTCAGTTCAGTGCCTGCAGCAGCTTAGCAGCCTTTTGACGAGGGCTTCAGAAACATCTGACAGGCAGCATTAGATCTACAGTGCTGATCCAGCCTTCCTGCTGTGTCTGGTACATGCTGGATTTAATGTGTTAAACTGCCTAGGAGTAAACCTCTGGGAAAATCAGCACTTCTGGACTCACTAAGGCTCTTCAGATGATCAGTGAGCCCAGACCATGAGAAGTAGGGTCTCTAACTGAAAGTCATAAACTTGTACAAGCACAAAGGATAATACAGCTGGGGAAGCCTACCATGGTTAAAGGAGTCTTATAACTGACTTAGTAAAGTGAGAATTCTGGTTGCTGTCCATAATGTTGTAGTTACTTTCCATACCCAAGCAAACTCTTAAGTGTTTCAGGTATTCTTGAACTGCTGTTTAAAATACAAACATTGCTGCTCCAGACTTGCTTTAACAATGAGTTTTGTTCTTGCCTTTGCTAGTATTGTCCTCCTTATATTTATCTGGCATTCGTTTTTGGATAAAGAATCTTTACATAAATGTTCAGAAGTTAGCTATCTCTTCACACTTTTCCTTCCCTGATAGAGACCTGTCAATCAAGGTAATGCAGTCAGCCTCTGTTAGATACATGAAAACAAGCAGCTAAACAGGTTGTGAGGTGTTTTTCCTCTTTTACAAATGGGGCATACAGACCAGGGACGCACACAGTGCATGCATTAATTAAGGAGAACATGGTGTGGTAACTCGTGTTCTTTCTTTAAAAATGCAGGTATCTATTTCTGATGAGCCAGAAACACTGTACAAGAGATTGTCCATTTTAGTTAAAGGTCACGATAAAGCTGTGTTGGACAGCTATGAATATTTTGCAGTGCTTGCAGCTAAAGAACTTGGCATCTCTATTGAGAAAGTGTAAGTAACTGATCTGTAGGGTGATGTGGAGTCAGATGCTTCTTATGTCATCCACTGTAACTCAGGTTCTGTGCTTAGAAGTATTTTTCTTTAAGAAATGGCTATAATCTGACAGGTTTTTTGTCAGATTCTAAATCTAACACTTCTTTGATGGCAGGACAGTGATGAGAAAGCAGCAGCAGTTCTGCACTCAGCACTGCCGTAGTGCAAGTGCTTTTTATCTACATAAAGGATATTGACAGTACTTTAATTACAGCTGTCAGTGCTGTAGCTTCCCTGACCTAATGCTGTTTAATACCTGAGTGCTAACCATGCCCATGTGAGTTAATAACAAACTGTACCAGTGTTTCATATTTGCTTGTAGATCTTCTAAATGTCAAGTAAGAATGGAGATTTCAGCATAATGTTTGAGACAAACTTGTATTATCATCCTTTATATAACATGAAATTTTCTTCTTTGTTCAGAGATAAACCCCCAAAGACGATAGAACGATTAACAGTTCTCAAATCTGTACACATTTACAAGAAGCACAGAGTTCAGTATGAAATGAGAACACATTACATGTGTTTAGAGGTAAGAAAGAAGGAAAAAAAATTGTTCTAAGTGCACAATTCAAAGATATTACTAGATGCTAATTCAAGAGTGAAAACAGTTGGGGAGGAGAAGGCAGGGGAGTATTGGAAAACAGCTGACCTAGTTACATAAAATGTAACACAAGTTACTCTGAAAGCACAACCTATATAATTTTAGGACCAAAAAGTTAATTTTGACCATCATCTTAACAGCTGAAAGAATGACTAAAGAAAATAAGGTAGAACTGATGGTTACCTTTCTTCGTGTTACCCTCTTGGTTTCCAAAAATCAGTGGGATGGTAGTTTTCTCAGGAAGGGAAGAAGATGCAGCTAAACCATTGCCATTTCCAGTCACTAAGTGTTCTGTTCTGTGTGACTTTGTTTGATGTTTTTGAACAGACGTACTTTTGCCCTATGTAGCATCATGTGGCAAACTAAAACTGCAGAGGAAATACAAGAAAGGAAGCACAGACAAACCACCAGCTCTGTGGCTGATGACACAGACATCTGTATGGTTTAGAATGCAGCTGTGGTTGACTTTCTTAGAAGAAAGGTTTACTGCCAGCATTTTGTGGCTCCTGGGTGTCTTACTGTGTATTTGCACAGTGCTTAGCAAAATGAGACTTTCTTTAGTCCCCAGCCATTAGTGCAGTACAAGTGGCTGCCCACAGACCATAAGAGCCATTTTTGCCTTCCAGGAAAAACTAAAAGATCAGTAATTCAGTGAAATGAGGAGCAACTAAGAAATGGGTAATGCAGTGAAACTCTGGAGTTGCAGGCTTTGAATTTTGAGAGCATACAAAAGCTGGTAATTCTTGCATAACCTGTAATTAGTTTCATCTCATAGCTGCAGTGTTAAGATCCACCGCTTCCATCATAATCAATGCACGTGATCCCAGGCAGTATGTGCAGTAATGTGGAGTGAAGTAAATACATTTGTGTGGGAGTTGAGTGCAGATCAACTGCTTCCGTTCAATATCATGGAAGCTGCCTTCTTGTAGGATGTTTGGTCCCATACCAAGAGCTAAAGAAGCTAAGGAAAACTTTTTCTTTTGTGTCCTGTTTGAAGTATTATTAATAGTAGTTCATTAAGAATATTACTTCTGTTTTAGTTAAAATACCTAACAAGCAGTACTGCTGCAGTTTACTTGGAGTATGTACAGCGAAACTTACCTGAAGGGGTTGCCATGGAAGTGAAAAAGGTAAGTTTTCACCCCACATTGTTAACTGTTAAGAGTGCTGATGCAAGAACCGATAACTACTGAAGTCTTTAGAAAGTCAGCTGAGAAAATGGATGTAGTTTGGAATGAACATTTTCCAAAGTATTACACGGTAAAGAGGCTGTATTGCTTGGGAGTGCCACTGGGTGGCGTTTTAAATCTGAGACATCTCAAATCAAAATAAATAAAGCACAGTAGTTAGATGTTAGCTAGTTGGTGCAATAAATGGTTGTCCTGCTTTCCTTTTTAGACTAAGATAGAGAAAATACCTGAACACATTCGGAAACCAGTTTGGGATACACTACCTCAAGTAGAAGAAGCTGAAGTTAAGTCATGAACACACCAGGTACTTGGCTCCATTAGTACTGAAGTTCATTGCTCCTATCAACCTAGTTTACAGAGACAGTCCATTGGTAAATAAAAGCTCTCTTATAAATAAATTATATAAACTTTCGTTTCATCAAGTTATTCTTGCTCATAACTCCAGTACATGTAGACTGAACAGCTATAAAATGGAGAAGTTCGACTGTACTCTGTGATGAATAACTATGGTAATTTATAATAAGTTTGTAAAAAGGTAAAATTTATTTTTACTTACATATATAATATATACATATATATAAGTTCACTGTCTCCTTCTGATACTAGACAGCTTCTGAACTCTGAAATACTTGCAAATCCACATTCGTGTGAAGTGTATGAATGCCAGATTGTTATCCATAGTTATCACTTTTGGATAAACTAGTTTGTTGGAGAAACTATTTCCGTTCTTTACTTCTTTTCTCATTTTTTACCACATTTCTCCAGTTCAGCTTTCTGCCACATTTCTTAGCAAGTGCCAGTAGTAACACCCAACCATTGCTTTATGTCTTGTCTCAAGTAATCTTCCTACTTAGTGACCATCTCCTCTCATTTTCAAAGAAGATTTTTAGTTGCGTTTTAGAGAAAGTTAATAAAACCCCCATGCTTCATACCATTTATAAACATCAGTATTTGAGCATGCTGTGTTGTGTTCTTGAGTCAGACATCCAAAGCTTAAATGAGCCCTGTCTGAAGTGCCCAATTTTGCATCCATATAGCAAATCTACCAGGATCGCCAATTTCATTCCCCGAAACAAAGGCACTTTATGCCACATGGGATGTTCTGTGCATCACAGCCTTTGTTATGAAGGAAAGATGATGAAAAGACTTGGCAGTATGCAGTAGCAAAGCCTGCAGTCTCACCCTGTAATCAGGACACAGATTCTTAATACTGCTGCTCTCAGCCCTGGCTGATACTGCATTAGCCTTATCTAGCAAACAAGTTTAACCCAAATCAGTCATTTAGAGCAGATTTTTAGATGTTTCGTTGAGCTAATGCTCTGTCTTTCTAGATGGAGTTCTACTGTATATAAATTTAGGCAACAATAAACCTTCAACATAATTACCTTTGCTTTCCCTCCCCCTGTAATCCCACTTCCTTTAAGATACAGGAATCAGAGACATATTTCATTTATAGAAGGAATATGGAAAAACTAAACAAAACCCTTTAATACAAACAATTTATATGTTCAGGTGCACACAGCACATGCAACAATTCTCTTCTGCAACACTTTTGTATGGTCAGAGGACAGCATTATTGGTATATGGGGTTT
The DNA here is from genome assembly GCA_013398175.1 of Climacteris rufus. Classification (NCBI taxonomy): domain Eukaryota; kingdom Metazoa; phylum Chordata; class Aves; order Passeriformes; family Climacteridae; genus Climacteris; species Climacteris rufus. The sequence goes on along the minus strand of VZRZ01008814.1, from coordinate 214,316 downwards.
TGTGTATCTGACACTGTTCAAAGTTTCTGGTTCTCTTAACAAAGTGTACCTTTCTTCCTGAATGCTATGCATTGAATTACAAGAAACATCAGTGATAAAAAGTGAAAATTTTCTTCTATCTACTTAAATAAAATGCCAGTAGATATTATCAAAAAGCACATAATCAGTGTATCACATCTGCTGATGCAAGGTCTTTTGTACATTAGCACGTTATTATCACTCATCTTTCATTCCCCCCGCCATATAAATATTAACTCTTTTTTGCCCTGGTATTAGAATATGTTTTAAGTTCAATGTAAGGGGAATTTTAGGTCAGCTACTGGAAATACTCATAGGGCTTTTCCCCTAAGCCATTAGAGTACAAAAGTTTCAGATTCTGCTCAGAGAAAGTTACAATATCTACTTTAGGGAAGACACAGTGACATAACTGAGTAACAGACTCCAAACACGTACAGCAACCACAGATACCTGGAGCTGCTTTTGCCTGCAGTGGCAACACTTGTAAGAAATTAAACAGCAGAAGGCTTAGTTTGCCATCAGAAATCAAATGCAGTGATGAAACTTTCAGACCAAAACAATCATCCTGCATTATGCAAGAGGGAAACAAAAAATTAAGACATAGATCAGTTCAGTAGCTACTTAGGAGAAAAAGAAATTCTAGTGTTTTAAATAGGATCGATTTTAAAAGGACCAAATCTTCCCTAATGTTGGCACCCACCCAAAACTAGAGAAAGTCATAACAGAGATTTCTTTGTGCTTTTCTCTAGCATCTCATTTAAATATCTCCCTTTACTTAACCTGTCCCAATGCAGGGTATCAAGGCTTGCTTTATATTCTCTCTGTTTTCAGTGAACTGGCGGTGGATGTACTGCAGAACCATTTTAAAGCAGTGAAAAGATTTTTTTTCTCTGGGTGCCCACAGAAGGCTGAGGGCTGTGTCTCCATCCCCTTCTTTCACGTTCCCTTTTGCACTTGTGGCATACGAGCTTGCAGTTAAACTCTCTATGCATCAGACATGATTCTACAGAAATGATCGTGGGGCTTTTTTAAGCTAATGTTGCTATGGACAACACATGGATTCAGGCAGCTTATGTGGTTAGCATACCCTGGATCTTCCTAAAATGCCGGGGCCCCCTCTTGCCCAACAGATTAAAATTTTAAGATATATTACATTTTAGATGCTACCTTATTCTCTGTATTCTGTATTTCTCCAGTGTGTAAGCTTGATAGTTCTTTAAAGAACACTGATTCATTAGTGTTGTTTTCCATTGGCAATACGGTATAGTCACCAAAGTGCAAGGAATTACAGCATCAGTAAATGTATCAGCCATTTGTCAAAAGAATTGCAGCTTGATTTTTAGTGACGTCACTCAAAATACAGGCATAAAAAACCAGTGTCAAAGCAGCTTCTAAACTTAGTTTCCATCAGCTAAATAAGAGTATTAGGCTAAATATGGCTGAGAACAGATGTTTAATACAAAAGCCCCCAGCAGTTCTGTTATGAACTAAATTAGTTTTGCTTATGAATAAACAAACAAGTAGCTTGAATCCGTAAGTAATAAATACTTGTCTGAATAATTTGTTACTGTTCACTAATGCTAAAGGAAGGGGGGATAAAAAAGTGACAAAAATGTGTCACCTTAAATATGGTCATGCTTCCAGGAGTGGCTGTGTTACCCTTCAGAAGGTAATAGGATCTTTTTTTCACCAAAAGTTCATGCCACTTCCTGGAAGTCCTGCAGCTGAACTGGCCTGTGGGAATGGGCAGCTCCAGTGGTGCTCATGCTCTTGGGCAGAGAGTTTGCAGTTTTGCTCAGCAGCCTGTAAGTAAGTAGAAACCGTGGGGTTTTGTGTGATAAAAATTTCATTTTATCTTTTATATCAGCAGCTGCTAAACACTGCATGTGGTCATGGCTCTGCTTTTTTATTTTCACTGGTATTTTAATCTCTACATTTATGGATACAGCACACCAGGGCAACATAAAGGTACTTGCCTTTGCATATGTGGCCAGGTGTTACTAGGAAAGAAGTGATGTATGGAAAGAGGTGACAAAGAAAATTAAGCAAGGAGAGCCTGACATGAGGGAAGACATTAACTCCTTTTTTACCTTTCTCTTTGCTACAAGCCAGTATCTTAACTTGCACATCTTTGTTTTCATTATATGCCATGAAAGTGCATATGGTATAAATAAACAAGCATTCAACTTTATAAGCTATTGCTACAGTCCATCATACAACTTACAGTGCCTAAGTAACTTAGAGCAAAATGATTTAAAGTTTCAGCTCTCCATTTATGCATTTGGACAGAAAGACTGTGATCAACGCATTTATTCCAATTAAAAACATCCACTAAAATGAAAAAAGTCTCACAAGGGAAAGGGCAAAAGCAGAGGTAGAAAGGCATGAAAGTGAATTCCTGCGAGACAAAAGAACGAAGACAATAAGCCAGCAAGGGGGATCTGTTACATTCACATTAGTAGGGTTCTTTCTAATAAAGGAAGTGGCTTTTATAAACCATCTGTCTCTAGAATGTCATGCAGATAAAAGTGCTGGAGATACACAGGTAGCAGCAGCCGACTTCTGCTGACAGGGTTTAGTTGCAGTTGCTGACAGAATGGGGTCAGCAGAACAGGTTACAAATAATGCAAGCTTTTTGCCTTTTCTTTCCAATATTGCTGGAATCAGAGATGCTGGTGCATAAGAAATCTGTAAAAAGAACACTGCTGGTGATATGTTACCATGTTAGCAACTAGGAGCTCCAGGGTAACTTTACAAGTTCGTTTAGAAGCTTGGTTTAAAATTTTCAAGTGGAGAGATCTAATTTAATAAAGGGATTATTACACAACACTGGGTGCTTACATGTTCTCCAGTCCATGGGATAGCAGTGTCAGTGCTGCTTTACTGCTCGTGCCTCACCACAGAGAAGCTGAGGTGTTCATCTCCTGGGGACCACATCTCCTGAGACACATGTGAATGTTTTAAGTAGTTTAATTCTAAACACCAAGTGCTTCCCAAGCGGGATCCTTCTCACACAAGGAGTGGGGAGGAGGAAGGAAGAAGTGAGCAGAAAGAGGGAAGCAATCCCAGGAGTGTCATTGTTTTCAAGGGTTAAATTGAAGTCAGGATGGAGGAAAAGGGGGTGACAGTAGACATTAAGCTACAGGCCCAAATCTTCTAAAGTGCTAGAAAAACTTTCCCATTATGGTGAAAAGAAGTGTGAATAAGTGGCCACAGAAGCAAATGCAGGCATTCAGAGCACAAAAGAATGAGATTCATGCATTTTTAATTCATAAGGCAATATTAAAAAGCAGACCAAAATTCCACAAAGTAGTGTGACATAGCATCAGAGCCAGAATTTTGGAAAGATTGTACAAACAACACTTGAGTCCAAGCTATAACCTTATTGCCACCAAGGTCCTACAATGCTTACTTTTTGTTTTAACACACAAGAATGCAATTCCCAGAGAGCTCCTGAGCTCTCCCAATACAGCTCTAAACAGGCTCCTGCTCTTCCTCATCTCCCCACATCACGCTGTAGAAGTCAATAAGAAACAATTTTGCAACATACAAATAAAACAGCCTTTTTTCACCCTCCTGACAGAGGTGGGATTGATTGGCAATATTTTTCCTCTTACGGAGCATGGCTGCCAACTTCACAAAAAACCCCTGGTAGTTGGAAATCATTTTAGTCAGTGTTGTTACATAACTTGTTGGCTTTGACAGAACCTGCCAAGGGAATGTCTGCTGGGCACAGCCGACTGCTGCTGGTGCTTGTCTGCTCTGGACTACTGGGTGAAGCAGGTCGGTGGAATGATTTGGATTAAGAAAACTTCTCCCACACCGCAGGGGTTTATTGAAGGGAGATTAGCAACACGCAGGACTAACTCCTGGGGGCGTCTGTGTAACTGAAGTGCAAGTAATGCACTTGCTTGCTTCAGTCGAATCCATGGATACCCTCAAGTCAAGGTAGTCAAGAAGCTACAATCACCAGCTGCTAAACGATTTTTCCCTAAAATATTCCCTGCCTCCATCGTTTTTGGATGCTCTCACTTAGTTCTTGTACTCCCAAAGACAAACTGAAACCTATATTGTGTGCTTTGCCGATTATGACATCATCTGTAGCCCCTCCTTACTACAGATCAGAGGAGTTTCGGCTAGGTCATACAGAAACACGGGGATATAAGGAACATAAAGAACTTTAAAGCAAAGATCTGAGTGTGAAATTTACTTTATTTGGCACAATGTAAGGTCGTTTCTGAAGAACTGTTCACCTCTGTACACAATAAAGCATTTAACTTCACCCTTAAGCAGCGCTCAGTAAGGTTCAGCAGTGAAGTGCTGGAAGAGCCAGAATTTAATGTGGTTTGATTTGAAGCTTTTGATTTTACCTTTTAGAATAAAGCAGCCTGAACATTAAGGACTTGTGTCTCTTCTAGCGTTATCGTAGAGGTTTTCCGAGAAAATGTGCAGTGTTTAGCAAAGCACTGCAGCGCTGGGTCTGTTGGGGAAGATGCTGTAGCTCAAGCAGTATGTACCTGCGGCTCGGCAGCGCCCGAGCAGCGCGGGGTTCCCGCGGGGCGGGGCGGGGCTGCCCGGGCTGCGGGCTGGCGGTGCCCGCCCCGCTGGGAACGCGCTGCTCGCCGGC
>VZRZ01008814.1:159631-209366 GCA_013398175.1 Climacteris rufus | reverse complement strand
GGCCGCGGGCACCGCCCCGCCGGGGGCAGCGGAGCGCGCCGGGCTCCCACGTGGAGCGGGCCGGGCGGGATGGGCAAGCGGCGAGCCGGGCGGGAGCTGCTGCGCAGCCTGAGCAAGAAGCAGAAGAGGCACTTGCGGGACTTCGGCGAGGAGCACCCGTTCTATGACAAGTGAGTGCCGGGCTGGGCGAGCCCGCGCGGGGCCGCTCCTTGCCCGCGGTTCGGCCCCGGAGCTGCAGGTCCGGGTAGCCCCGCTCGGCCCGGGGCCGGCCTGGGCGGCGGCCGCTCCCTCTCACGCTTCCCGGGGCTCCCGAGGGAAGGAGGGGAGTTGCAGCTGCACGGTGCACTGCCGCTCGTGACCCGGGAATATCGGAAGGCAGGAACTCTGGGCTCGGATTTTCTTCCAACAAATGTAAACTGCTGTGGTACAGCCCGGAGTCAGGGAAGCAGAGTGCGAGTTGAGCTCCTGTTTTGACACCAGGCCGGTGCCTCGGTTTGTCAAGGCTCCAGCTTTCCCGCTGTTTGCTCCGTGCACTTTTCTGATCTTGGAGAGGCTGTGAAAACACAGCAGCGAAGGTCTGTGTGACGAGCCATTCCCTCATGGGCAGCACGCCCGTCTGTCAGAAAGACCACCTTCCTTTAGCACTCCCGTGTAAACTTCTGAGGAAAGAGCTGCTTAGGCCAGATGCTGAGTGATCTGTGCGGTGTGTGGTGCTGCTGTAAAGCCTTAGAAGCCTTCGAGGAAAACTCTGCTAGGTCACCAGTTTAATATTAAATGCCTTTAGGAGCAGGCACATAGTGTTAAGGTCTGTTATTTGTGTGTTCCCTGGGAACCTCCTGGCCTGTGTGGATTGGCACAGAAGGCAGAGCCCTGGCCTGCTGGGGAGAGTGTCCTGTTCAGGGATGCTCAGTCCCATGCAAGACTCTCCATCTTTCTAAAGGAGTTGAGGTTAGTTTAAGCCCAGCTTGTACACTGGCTTGTCTGTAAAATTATGGTCCCAACGCTGGTTAATTAATGCTGTTTTTCCTTTAGTTTGTGCCTTTTTCCCACTTCACAGATCAATATTTAGTGCTAGAAGTAGGCTCTGTGTTTGGTTAACTTTGCTGCAAACGACCCTTGTAGCTAGATTCTTTTAATTCGTTTTGACACCTCATCTTCTGGTCAAAGCTATGTTTTACTTGAAAAGTTTTATTTATCAGCTGTAATGCTTGAGCACTTAGGCTTCATGTACAGTGTCACATCACTTGAGAAGGTGACCCTTAAGGGTAAGTGCCCAGTCTGTTTTCTTTGGGAGAAATGTGTGATGGTTTATTTTTAAGCTTTCTTTTAACTTCTTTCAACTTGTATAATTAGTCAGTTCACTCTTCCCCTCATTTCTTTCGTCCTGTGTATAACATCATTGACAGAGTAAGATATTGCAGTGCTTTCTTTTCAGGGTTTCTGGAAGACCAGAAGCAACTCAAATATGTGAACTGGTAATGTATTTTTATTTCTTCCTTACTTTCATCTTTGTATAGTTCAGCAAAGTGAAAAACTTATCATTTCATGTTGCCAAGTTATCAGGCTGACTAAGTTGTTCCGTTCAGAAAGTCAGTGTTCAGGAAAAAAGAATGAATGTGATTTTTGTGTGGGTCTGAATTGTTCTCCACAATGTCTAACTCAAAACTGTTATACCATGAGAGGGCAGAAGCAGCAGGAAATAACAGCAGTTCTTGGGTTTTTTGAGTATGACTTAGTCACAGCAAAAGTTGGATCCTGCTTTAAGTTCTGTTAATAATGTTAATAAACTTAGTGCTGTGTGAGTTAGGACACATTTTGTTCTCTGTTGAACAAAGAAATACGTTAATACTCATTTCTCTTCCTCAGATTGACAGTACTTTACTTTCCTTTCAATCAGGATTTGGTAACCTCTTTTATAATCAGATTAATAAAAGATTTAATAGTCTTAGTGTGGAAAAATTAATTACTCTGTTTCATTTGTTTTCTTTAGCAATTTTGTGCATTAATATAGTATTTACTGATTTTCTTCTTTTTGGGCTGGAAAGATCTAAGAAAGGAGTAAATGGTGTTGTGTTGATACTTATGGTTTTAGCTCTACTCTGGACATTGGTTTGTGCAAGAACAGAACTGGCTCCAGGTCTGGCTTTTTTGGAGTGCAGAGCTGTACAGCTGAACCAAACCCGACCAAATCCTTGGGGAAACATTGTCAGCTGACAGCTACTTCACTTATGTTCTTGAAAGCCAAAAGCACTTCCAGTGTACTCTTGTACGGGTGCCCTTCTACAATTTTCAATCTCCGTATGGTTTTATTAGAAGAATCTACTGCCAGTTCAGTAAATGCCTTGTCTATGGAGATCAAATGTCCTCACTCAGCTGAGACTGAAAGCACTGGGTTTTGTGATGCTCCAAGTCAAATTGGTGCAGAATGAGGCACGTCAATCTGTCTCCCAAGATGCTTTCAAAATCTAAACAGAGGTGTCCAGCATAACTATTGGCATAAAATAGCTGGGTTTGAAAAATTCCATTGCATCTGCATAAGGGTTGTGTGGGAGAGGGGAAACACAACAGTGCAAGTAGAAGTAAGGGTATTTGCCTGCTGCCTAATAGACTGTTGCTGTTGTTTTCCTTTCCAGTCTGAAGATTCTGATAAATCGAGTGCAGAAAGTGATTCGGAGACTGAAGTGGAACAAGTCTCTGGATATCATAAGCTCCTGGCTACCCTGAAGACCTCGCCTGAGTCTGAGACTGAGGAAGAGGAAGATGAAAGTGAATCAGAAGAAGCTGAGGAAAGTGAGGCAGAAATGGACAGCGAAGGGTCCCAGGAGACTGGAGAAGCAGAGGGAGGTGAAGAAGATAAGAATGATGTTCCAGAGGAGGAAGAAGGTAATTTGTCTTTTCCCATGCTTTGGTAAATGTTTGACTGACGTTTGTTTTTAGCCAGGATCCTGGTGGAGACTGGTTTGTTGGCTTGGTGCTCTTCTGCCATGGAGACTGTTGCTCCATTGGCTCTGTGTGGGTGGGAGCAGCAACTGCTGAAGGATTTAGCAGGGATAAGGGTGGCTGTGCTCATTTTCCGCCAGACAGCCCTCTGCTGCTTCCTCAGATGTTGTTTGTGCGGCAGCACAGAGGAAATCCACATGGAGCAGCAGACCAGGGGTTCTCACCCACTCATGGGAGATGCAAGCTGTTCTCTCCAGCAGCATCTGGCTTGGCTGTGCCACCGACAGGAGGGAAAGGTTTGCTTCACAGCACAGGAAAGAATATGTAAATTGGAAGGAAACCTTTGCCTTTATGGTGAGGTATCCTCATTCATGAAGTCTGTAAAGGAACGCTGGGAGAGAGGAGTCAACATTTTATTGTTTCCAGTTAGTTGGCATCTTTGGAAACTAGAAGTTATATTTCCCAATTAGGTTACTTCTTTAATTTTTGCTGGGGGAACGCATTTTGTATTGTGTAGCATTTGGCATGCTAACCCAAAGTTGTCTTTATGGTAGAATACTAAGCCTGCTTTTATCTTTTCTTGATACAGTATTGGGAGAAAAAAAACAGTGACTCGAAGGGAACAATGTCTACAGACAGTAACTTTTCCAGGATAAAATAACCTGTTTCTCTCTCTAACAATTGACATCCACAGCAGAGCAGATGCTCAGCCAGGAGCAGGTTGATGGCACAGATACCTCTTGTGACCCACGTCATGGAGTAATTGAGGAGTTTACTGATGTGAAACATGAATCTGAATTTAGCTTGGAAACCAATTTCATGGAAGAGGAGAGTGGAGATTGCAATGCAGATAAGAGAGACAGCAGTTCTTCACAAGCTCTTCCACAAGGTAAAACACTCTGTATTTGTGTTCAGGGATCTGCCTTTAGAGGAGTATCTGTGAACATGTTTAAATTATCCAATACTCTAATGATAGGCTGTATAGCTTCTAAGTTCTTCCACTACGTTACTCATTGTACTGCCCACATGTCAGCTGGTTACATAAGGGACCCTTAACACTCATGCATATGTGTAGCTGAACCATTTGTTTCTGTAGTCCCTGGGGACTGGGAATTGTGCAGGGTTTCTGCTATGACTGATAAAGCTTGAAGTGTCAAGGACTAGAAATGTGTGTGGAGGGTGTTACCTTGTTCTGTTGCTTTAATAGTAGTTTTAAAAGCCACTGTAATACACAGGGCTCTGCAAGCCTGCACTTGACTATGGAAGATACTCTTGGCACAAACAGCACTGGAGATAATCACAAAGTTGACCTATGAGGGCATCCTTCACATCTCAGTGGAGTTAGAGGTCAGATTATGAGAAGCTTGGAGCAGCTACAGTAATTTAGACAAATGCTCAGGGCTCTCAGAGTTTTGAAGGTTATGCAGAGGAGTCTGCACCAGGATCAGGAGAGTATGAAGCATGAGCAGAGCACTTGCAATGTCTTTTAAGGGTGTATCCCAGAATCTCAGTGCACTGATGGGGGCATCTGAGCTCGGGTGTTGAAGTTGTTCCACCATATGTAACAAAATAACTGCGTTGCACCCGTGTGCGATCACATTGGCACTTGCAGAGCTTCTGCTCATATTTCTTGCTCTGTGGCTTTAATATCAGATGGCATAGTTTGAGAGAGAGAAATATGTTTGTAGCATCCCTAGTGATGCTGGCTTGTCATCTTGGAGCAGCAGCTGACATTAGATCTGGGAGGCAGCCTGGGTGATACATGAAATGTGTGGAAGCATCAAAGGGCCATGTGATAGAAAAAACAGCTCGTTCTTGTTACCATGAGAATATGACTTAGGCTGTTGGCATTGCATTTTAATGAGAACAGTAGCTCTCCAAGTGCATGCTAAATATCCTAACAGCTTTGTTCCACCTATAAATGATGCACTACTTCGCAGTGGGTTCTTGTAGCTTGGAACTGTCTTTATAACCTATTGCAGAAAATGAGTAACCTAAGATAGCAGAAAGGGAAGGAATTTCTGCTCTGGTCCTGGGGTGGCTAAAATTCCTGAAAATGCTTTCCATTACTCCCTCAACTTTATTGGAAAAATGCTGGAATCAGTAAAACTAAACTGAGGAAAAAGCCTGCAGTACAATTAAATGATATCCCATTCATTTGCATTTCTGGGAAGATTTTCTCCATTTTTTTCCAATGTCATGATTAGTAAATGTCTTGACTTTTGCCTGGGTAACTAGTGTGTGGGCTGGATATTTGTTGGCAAGCACCAGTGTTCCCTAATTAGTTTTCTTTATGCAGCGAGTGCTGCTGTGCTGCAAGCAGGATACAGGGCTTGGCTTTCAAAATAAGCTTTGCATGTGACTTTGTGCATGCCAGTGTCTTTGAATGTAATATGATTTAACAGTTCTTTGCCTCTCCTTTCCAAAAAGAAATGCTGATTAGATAAATCAGACTTTTGCTCACTTCAGGCAATTTTTGCCTCCCTTCTCCAAAACCTGCCTAATATTTCTCTGCTTTATTCCAAACTGAGTTCATATCACTGGCCAAACCCCCAGGCAGAACTGTTTCTAAATGAGGAAGGTTAGCAAGTTCACTTGGGACTTTACTATTGACAGCCTTTTTCACCTGCAAGCAGTGGACCTGTCAGACCTTAAGGCAAAAAATTGCCACTGTTTTCCACTATGTATTTTTTTCCTGTCTAACATTTGATTAGTGCTTGAAAATTCTAGTACTTCCATAAGTGCTTCTTTTTCTTTTTTAAAAGCAATCTGTCAAATCTGTTCTCTCTGTTCTTGCAGAGAGAATTTGACATCCTTTCTCTCATCTCCAAGTGCTTTGAAATAACTAGTTTTAATTGTGGTGTTGGCCAGCATGGAAACTGTTCATCTCATTTGCAAATCTGTTCTGCAGCTTGATTCCACTATTAGTTGCAATAGTTCTCATGCTATTTTTTTTGTTGTTGCTGTAAATAGATCCATTTAAACAGCACATGGACAAAGAACTTGAAGATAAAGAAATAGAAAAAATGTCTACGCTTCCTAAAACTTCAAGTCAAAGCCAGGTAATAATGTTCTGTAGCCATCCAGAGTTCCTAAAGATGCCTGTATTAAAACAATCCTTTTTTTTATACAAGTGAAGTAGATCATAATTGTTATTATTAGCTGTTGGCACTAGAATTATCGAGATTTTGTCACTGTGTTGTTGTTGAACTGTTTTCTTCTTCACTTACTGCTGAGCAAGAGTTGAAATCTGAAGTCTGCTGTTCTGGAGGCACATCTGAAACACATAGCTTTAGAGTTTGAGCTGTAGTCCCAAAACCTTGACATGGGGTAGAAACAGGGCTTGTTTCTGAGTGGTGACAGCACAATGCCAGGGATGTGCTCTGCAGCTGAGCTTCTGAGGTGACCATGTACACTTTTTAAAAGGTCTTATGATGCACTTTCACCTTCTTGCTTTAGAATGCCTCTGTCCCTGTACACATTTACAAGCCATTGAAGGGGACTTTATTACTTATATTGTTAATTCTGGCAATAATGTGTAAATTACTGTAACAGAAAACCACCTCATTGCTTGACAGAGAATATTGGTTTTCAAAATACTAATTTTTAGACAAACCTTTGCTTCATAACTTTTCCACATCTGATTTTGTTTTGGAGAGTTGCCTTCCATTCTGGTCAGCCATATGCTCGGTGACATTCATTGGAGGATATCCAATGGTTAGCTAGTCAGAGAGAAAGCTGTGATTTTTTTTTTTAATTTAATTTACTTTTTTCTTTTTTGGCACATGGTGACCAAAATTACCAGTGCCACCTGAAGCAATGCATGATATATATTTTCTTAAATTGGTGTAGCTACTTTGCAGGGATAGCTGGGGACAATTTGCATGGCAGGAGGCTTAGAGTTTTCTCCTACTACACTCGTAGCTGTTCAAAATCAGGCAGACACCCAACAAGATTGCGTTTAGGAGCTGAATCACAACTTCTGGGATTAGCCCCTAATGGGTTTATTTTCATCTTAGATGAAAGTACATACCTCAGGGGGGCCAGTTGGTAGGCATAGTTGGACTCCAAGGTTTTCATCTTGTCCTGGTTTGAGCCACTGATTTGCTGAGTGGTTTACACAGAAAATTCCTCAGTTTTCTGTGAGATGGGAACAGTTACAGACACATCACTGCAAAATGCATCCAGATCTACTGACCTCAAGTTTATTATTATTTATCCTGGCAGATTCTGAAAGAGATTGCATATTGAAAAAAAGGTTTCCACTTGTATTATGAAAAGATAATTTCTTAAATTCCATGAATTTGATTAAAGTTTGTGTCACCAGCTGTGGTGCTAGGCTTTTAAGTGTACCAAGTTTGGAATATATAACTCCTCATTGTTGTTGGCTTATTTTTTTTTTTCAGTGGCCAAGGCTGGGCCAACTAATTTTTTCTTCCACTTTGGAGAAACATAAAACATTGAGAGCGGACAAAGAAGTCGATGTGAAACAGCTTCATCTCCACAAGCCTTTGGAATCCACTTGGCCAAAAGTGAATAAACAATTCCTGTCCTCAGTGGACAAACCAAGTGATTCCCCTTTCACCCCTTTGCAAAGAGAGCTCTTCTGTATCATGAATACGTACCGGGACTTGTTCTATCCAGAAGGAAACGCTTTAACCAACGGGGAGGAGATCCGGCACGCTTACTGCCTGCATGCCCTGAACCACGTCCTGAAGGCCAATGCCCAGGTGCTCAGCAACAATGCCAAGCGGAGAGACCGAAAGCCAGGGGCCGACACCGATGACTACAGGGACCAGGGGCTCACTAGACCTAAGGTAAGAGAGCTCTGCTTCCCTGATCCCCACCTTGGCTGCCTGCTCAGGCTGTACAAACATTCTGGTAGTTTATCCACAAGTACTTCTGTTGCTGCTTTCTCAGGTGACATATTCCTGGGCATGTGCTTTTCCACAGCATGTCTGGAAGTTGTACCCCATGGCCAAAGCAAATGCCCTGTGAGAAGCAGTGAGCTCAGGCCTTTTAGCCAGCCTGGTTCTGTGCCAAGCCACGATTTTGACTTGTATCTTTGTTTGTCCCCCATCACATGACAGCCTGACGTGTCGCTTTTTCCTGCTTCCGTATCTAAATCTCCCAGTGCAGACAGGTGCCTTCACATCTGTCTTCAGTATTAGTGCAGGTAGTGTACTAATGCTGTCACCCACTGTGGGATATGCCAGAAATGTTTTTTGTCCTTAGGCACTTGTAAGGACTTGCCTGTGTGGAAGCATCTTTCTGTACCTGGGAAACCTCAGGGAATCCCAGTCCATTGTTAAAGCCACCTGTCATAATTGGGGGAGTGGGCCCCAAACCAATCCTCCCTGGATTCATTGCATCCTCTAGTTGATAACCAGATGGATTCAGGTATGGCCAGCCTGTCACTAGTGTGCCAGCTGCCTGCTCAACAGTTCCAGAGTTGGGTTTCAGTGTTTGCTGCACACCTGGAAAATCTTTGTTTCTGTGTTGACTCCCCCATTAGCCATTTATATTTCGGAGCTCTGTACAGAGACTACTGCCACCCATCCAGGAGCCAGCTATGACCCTGTTTCTGTGTCACAGGAGCTCTGGCTCACCTGGGAGTTAGGGGAGGACAGGAGAACGTGCTTGGTGTTCAGTTCTCTTGTACTGGTACCCTGGGTGAGCTGGGGAACCAGGCTGAGCTGCTGGCCAGTACCAGTTCCAGGAACACTTTGCATACCAGTGCATCCTCCCTCCCTGCTGTCAGAATTGTTTTGTTTTGATTGTTGGGATGCTCCAGGGGACAGGTACAAGTCAAAAGTGTAATTAACGTACAGTTAACTGCGAGTGTTCATGTTTTATGGGTTATTGTGTTGTAACTGTTGTTCTGTGCAGGTACTGATCATAGTGCCCTTCAGGGAATGTGCTCTGCGAATTGTGCATATTTTCATCAGTCTCCTTGAAGTGAATGACAAAAAAAAAATAGATGTGAGTAATAAAAAGCGCTTCAAAGGGGAGTTTGGCTCTGACCCAGAAGAGAAGCCCCCCAACCTGAAAAGACCTGAAGATTATGAAGCTGTCTTTGCTGGCAACATTGATGACCACTTCAGAATTGGTAATGACCTACTGAACAAATTACTTTTCGCTTGTAAAGAAGTGCTAAGCAGCAAATGTCTAGGAGCTATCAGGGCTGGAAGTTCTGGTGAGGCTCTAGGCTCTGTGGTATTCCTCCTGGTTTTGCACTGGCAACTTGGATTTTTCTGAAAATCTTTCTTGCCTTGCCAGCACTTAAAATGGAACAGAAAATAGAAAAGTAATTATTTTCATTTCAAGTTCAGAATAATTTAAAATGCAATGACTGCTTTATTCTAGCAGGACTGCCCACACCTCATTTTGAAGATAGCCTTGATTATGCAGCAAAGTCTTTCATGTTATTAAAAAAAAAAAATCTTTTGGGTTTAATTAGCCTGTTCACAATGTCTCTTGTAATGGTTGGAACAAAATGAAAGCTCAATACTGAGCAAAGCAGTTTTCTGCTGTGCTTCCCATGGTTTCCATCAAAGCAAATGGGTAGCCAGCAAGTAGGAGTGTTGGACAAGCAGGAAATTTGAGACTGTTTTATAATGTTGTAATCTTATGCTGTTTAGTAACTCAGTATGCAGAGAACTAGCTAATGGCTTGCTTCCTGGAGATGCCAAGATGAGAAGGCAGTTTTTTTAACTTAACTTGACAGATCAGAGGCTTTTGAAATATTGCACCTTGAAAGATAAATTGGCACTCCAAGAAATGTAATGATACAGTGGAAGATGTGAGCAGGTTGCACTCAGTCTTTCTTCCTTCCCTAGTGAATATCTCTCAGGCTGAGAGCATCTTACTTTCAGTAGCATAATAATGTTCCTTTCAGTCCTTTCCAGTACCACACTCTGCTTGTTCCACTTACTAAGTGTTAAGAAATGATTGAAGAAACTTTCAGTGCTGTTAAGTTGCAGAAGCAAATTATAGAAGCAGAATAATTTCTCTTTCTTACTGTGCTGCACACCCTGTTAACTTCTGCACAAAGATCTAATTTAAAGCACATTTGTTATGCCTTATTGAAACCACCACTCTCAAATTTTTAAACAGGAAAAAGACTGGATGTTGCTAAACTGTGTATATGCTGTGACAAGTGATGTCTTCTTCCTGGAAATTCAATCAATTGTACCTTTCTTTTTTTCTTTCTTTTTCCATTTTTACCATTGGGTTGAAATAGGCAGCAGGAGGGGTCCCTGCTGCTGTCTGTCTGTAATTCTTGGAAGGCCTTCAGCTCTACCCATGATATCTGGGCTTCACAGACACAGGGACAGAAGTTAGAGAGACTTTGTTGGGCAGATTGTAGGTGGTGGTTTGAATGTGGTCCGGACTAGCTGGATTTTTAAGATCAGAAAAGCGTGGGTTCTAGCAGTATTGCCATGTAGTTATGACACAAACTCCTTTCATTACTTCCCTTTCCTGGCTATAACATGAGAGGTGATGCATAAGCTGGTTCAGCATGTACCCTGAAACATGGAGGATGAGAAGCAGTGTAGGTGCAAGACTGGTCATGCTTTTGGTCATTGTAATGTGAAGAACCTTGTCCTTCGTGGTTTAGTAGCAAATCCGTCAGCCCTGTGAATAAAGGCAGTCGATAGTCAAGAGGTCCACACCAAATCTTTCAGTTACTATAATACCTAAAAGCAGAGACCAAAGTTTAGGATTTAGGGAGAAAGGAGTAGTTAATAATTTCTGCTTTTTTTTTTCTTAAGTTGTTCAGTCTTCTCATTCCCCTGTTTATCAGAAAATCACAAAAAAATATGTTTCAGTTAAAAATTTTTTCCAAGTTATGGAAAAATCTGGAAAAAAGCAATACAGAAAGGCTTTGCCAAACTTCATGATTCCAAATGCTTGTCAAATGGGGGTAGGGTGGGTAAGCACTTTTGGGGGAAAGGAGAGTTTCAAATAGATCAATTGTGTCCAGCTATAATCATCAGCGTGGGGAGAGGAAATGGGGGGAATTACTGTTACAGGCCTGCTGGAAGAATGTGGTTGATAATTGACCTTGACTGAGAAGTTGCTATCCGTTGTTGTTGGACAGGGGTTGCAATTCTGCAGAAGAGCATGAGACTCTATGCACCCTTCTACTCCTCAGACATCATCATTGCCTCTCCCCTGGGCATCAGGACTGTCATTGGCGCAGAGGGGGAGAAGAAGAGAGACTTCGATTTTCTGTCGTCAATAGAAATCCTCATAATTGATCAAGCAGACATTTACCTGATGCAGAACTGGGAACATGTTCTGGTGTGTTTTCTATATGTATTCATTTTTGTGCTTTACTGTATCTTGCTAGTCTGATGTTACTCAGTTTTGGCAGTGAGCTGTAGCATTGGTTTTTACTGACTTTATTCCAGATACGGATATTCATTTCTTTTCCTCCCTTCACCCTGATACTTTCATTATCGTAAGAATATTCCTTCTGCAGATTATGGTAGTTATGAGGACACATTGTCTCTAAAACTTAGTTTGATGCTTTAGTAGTATATTTCATCAGAGATATTTTTTGGACAGTTTTAATTATCTTGCAGCATGAGATAATGATGATTCCTTTAATCACATCGGGAGAAAATATGCCAGCTGTTTGTCTGCCCAGTGTCTCAGTCAGATTGCAGCTCTGTGAGGAATCTACAACCTAATTCAGGTTCCCCCAGAAAGCAATAGGAGCTCGTGCATGTCTCCACTGCGTGCAGAGATACTAAGCATTAGTCATGTCCAGAGTTAAACAGTATGAAGGTTTTCCTGTACGTTGCAAATAGAGCTCTTGGGTTGTGGCTAGTATGCAGTAGTACCTATGCTTTTTGGCTTCTGTTTAATAAAAGTTTTCAGGATTTAAATGGTAGGGTTTTCTTTTCCACATAGAAACACCTCTGAGGTACCTGGATGAAACATTTTGACAACATAGTGTTACTGTGCATTTTGAATGAGTCCAGAAGGTGTTTTCTTTCCTCAGGAGCCCCAGGAAGAGCACATGGGCCTACATGATATCGCAGGAATGAGTCCTGGAGCCTGTCCTGTTTTTCCCTTCAGGTGCAACTGCCTGCCAAGTGGTGGCAGGGGTGCCAGTCCTAGGCATCATTCCCTGAGGGCAAAATGAGGTGAATTTCATGTGTACCCAAACTCTCCCTGAATGTGATGAGAGCTGAGCTGCATTTTGGCTTCTTTTAGCTCAGAAGCCTCGGTGCCATTGACTTCAATACAAACAAATCCATTATACTTGCCCTGGGAGAAGATTGGAAGGAAAGGTTACTGTTCCTGGTGACTAAAGAGATGGTAGTTTTCAGTTCTGTGGCAGCAAATCAAGTAAATTGCTCTTGCAGTGGTCAATAAATTCCAGACAGTGGTGTCTTGGGAGATGCTGCTTGTTTGTATTCTGTGCAGTTTTGCTGGTCCCTGCCCTCTTTCCTGCTGGAGTTACGGCTTTTGCAGGGATGTCAGCAGTGATGTGTTTCCATCTGTCTGTGCAGCACCTGATGAAGCATATTAACCTGCTGCCTCTGGATTCCCACGGGGTGGACTTTTCCCGAGTGCGGATGCTGAATCTCAACAACTGGTCCAAGTACTACCGGCAGACACTGCTGTTCAGTGCTCTCCAGGACCCCCAGATTAACTCTGTCTTCAACAAGCACTGCTTCAATTACGTTGGGCAGGTGAATTCACAGAGGAGCTGGAGTGCTGGTGGAAGGGAGGGGGAGAGGAACAGAAAACCCAACATGCGGAAAAATTCTGTAACTCAGAATAGATTAAGGACTGTGTGGCAATCGTTTCCCTCACCCAAATGTTTCAGTCTGAATCTCCATGATGCTGCATGCTTTGCCAGAGGCATGAGGAACTGCTCCTTGTGCACTGATGCTTGTTTGATCCTTTTCTTTCATGGGCAGCTGCTGTTTCATGTCAGAAATCGGATTTTGTTTTTTTCTTAATTTCACAGATACAAGTTATCTTGTTTTATTTATTTTGTTGTGAAATGGAGGGATCACCTGTTTATTTTTTTTTTAATCTCCTATTGCATAAGATGCACAAACTGTTAGTACTTTGAAAGAAATAGGAAAAGTAAAAACTTCAGGAGAACATCTCAAATAAATGAAAGACAGTGCCTGAGCAGTTGTCATGTATTTACCAGATCTGGTATGTGTATCACAACTGTAGTTTTGTATTGGAGCTTTCTTAAAAACAACCTCATGCACTGTTGTCAGATGTGAGCTACAAACAGAAAGCTGGCTGGAGTGTGCCTGCCTGTGGAATGCTGCTTCCCTAAACATCCTAAACTTTCTCGTCACAGGTGGCTATCCGCAACATGCCACTCACTGGCTCCATTAGCCACGTTGTGGTCCAACTTCCTCATGTTTTCCGGAGATTGGAAGCTGAAAGTGTAATGTCTGTGATAGATGCCAGGTACTGTGTGTCTCAGACTGTCTTGCTGTGCCCTAATGCCTGGGTTCCATGGAGCCTACTGCAGAGCACACTGTGGGTTCAGCACAGAAGTACATCTTTATGAGTCCTCAGGTGTAGGTTAGGCTCTGCACAGGTGGAGGGGAATAACTGGTCTCCTTGCCAAAGGCACCAGAGAATACAGTCTGGGGAAGGAATACCAGTCTCTACCACAACCGTGTAGTACTGGTAAAGCCTTTTATCTTCTACACATGTAGAAATCGTATGAAGTTAGAAGAAGGAAAAATGTAGTGAAAATCTTTGGCAGTCTGTTTTTTGATGATATTCCTGTTCGAGCTCATATCAGAATTGGAAAGTTAAAGTTTAACTCTCTGTGGTAGTTTGAGAAGTTTGGGAGGTCTAGCTTTTTGGGTGTGGTAGGGGCCAAAAGATGGCTCCTGTATGTCTTAGCATGGTTAGTAACACAGTTAAATTCGGAAGGGGGGAAAAAAAGCAGTTCTAGTGGGGCCTTGGCCATTGGCCAGGGCTAAACCACTACACTCTGGTTAAAACTTACTTGTTTTCTTAACAGGTTTCAGTTTTTCATTGACAAAGTTCTGCCCGAGTACCGCGACGCCATCATGTCCCACACGCTCATTTACGTCCCATCGTACTTCGACTACGTGCGCCTCCGAAATTACTTCAAGAAGGAGGACCTGAATTTTACTCACATCTGTGAATACACTAAGAAGGCTGGTGTCTGCAGAGCAAGGCGGTTCTTTCTCAAGGGAGAGAAGCAGTTTTTATTGTTCACTGAGCGCTTTCACTTCTACAAAAGGTGAATTGTGGACTGAGTTTTCCCTCTGAGTTGCATGTGTGCTGTTCTGAAGGTAGAGTCTGACCTCAGTCATGGGTGGGCTGTATTGCTTTTTGAATCTGTTGGATCCCTCTGAGGACATCTTTGACTGAAGTAAGAGCTGTTGAGTTTAAGCTTTTGCCTGTTGTCAGCAGTCCCTTTGCAGAGACTTTAAAATTTTGTTATGAGCAAAGCTTTCTTCAGGAAGGTAAGTGCTGCCAAGTTCCAGTGATGTCAGGACAGGATGATAAAGTCTGCAAATGGGATTCATTTTATTTGTGTTCATCTGTGCCACAGTAATTGCATAAAATTTTGGAAAGGGTATGTAATTGGTTCAATAATGCAATACAGCAAGCTGAGACCACTTGGAAAATTTGCTGCATCCTGACTGGAGCTGTTTACAAGTTTCTGATGGAACAGTATTTTTTCTGTTAGCAGATGTTTTGGCAAATACAAAACGTTTCATTAGGCTTAGTCTGATCAGGCTTCACTGTATTAGAATCGAAGCTAAAGAGGCTGATTACTACATAAATTGGTGGTGGTTGGTATTTTAGAGGAAGTCATTGTTCCTGGCAGTATTAGATTTTCCCCCAAAATTTCACTTCTCTGTTTAGTCTTTAGTCCGTGACATGAAGTTTGTAGTATGCATTGAAGTTGATGGAAAGTGGAAGAATTGATACAGTATTGATGTTTTAACATTTTGTAAAATTGGAAGAAAATGAATTTTTTGTTTTTTCCTACTTCAGGTATACGATAAAAGGCATTAGGAACCTCATTTTCTATGAGTTACCAACATACTCCCACTTCTACAGTGAGATTTGTAACATGCTGAAGGCCACAGACAGTGGGGTGGATGCTACTTGGACTTGTACTGTGCTCTACTCCAAGTATGATGCTCAGAAATTGGCTGCAGTGGTTGGCATAGATCGCACAGCTCAAATGCTACAGTCCAAGAAGAATGTGCACCTCTTTGTTACAGGAGAAAATGAATAAGTGATACTACAGACTGGATGATTGGATGGACCTGCATTTTACTCCTAATGCAGATTTTCATGTTGCTTTTTTAAAAAGTGTTAAACTTTTTACTCCTTTTTGTTAAATATTCTGTTCGTACAGTATTAGATTTTATATTTCAATACTCTGCCCAAGAAGAAAACAGAGAAGTCTATGAAAAAAGCAGGGCTTAGGAGGTGTTTTCTGTGTAGAAACAAAATCAATCCAAAACTGTTTTTCTTGTCCATTAAAAAACTCGCTGGTCGGTAAAGATTCATGCAGTGATAAATAACTTTTGATTGGACTGTTTCATTTCATTTTCGGCTGTAATGAACTCACCTCCTTTTATCAAAGGGAAGTGTTTCCTCTAGTTTAGGGTAAGAAATATGACCAAGTCTTTAATGAGGCACTGTTCTGTAAGCCTACACAAGGGAGGTGCAGACAAGGCCTCTTCAACACAGGTGTGTGGCTGAATGAGAGTTGGGCTTGCTTCACTTCTGTCACTTGTGAGAATCCTTGAATGTGCTTGGGTAGGAGCTATGGTTTTGTGTTCTCCTGGAGTGACCTAAATATCTCTGCCTCCAATTTCCAACAGACCCTCTGGCCAGTCAGTTTTACCAGGGATAAGTACAAAACCAGGGGATGCAGTTGCAAATACTCTTGGTCTTACATCTCACACCACGGGTGGAGGTGGGCTTGGTTGGTTTGTCTGGCTTCTTCCCTTGATGGTTGCATATGGACAGCATGGAAACATCACGGTGCTGCCTCTTCTTTTTCTTCTTCCGGGAAGCTTAGCCTAATTTAAAGAGAGCTAAAAGGAGAAGGATTAGTTTTGTAAGCACGTGCTAGGACTGCAGGAAGATTGTTCTCTGGAGGGGCAGGTGAGCCCTGCGTCAGCCCAAATGCAAGAAGGAAACATCCATCCTGTAATAAGCTTTAGGGAGTTCTTGTCTAGGAGGCTTAAGTAAATACACTAAGGTGAAATAAACTCCTTGAGTGAATGAGGTGCATAATTTCTGCCAATTTTTGTCATGTTCCTGATTCCTGTATTTCTCAAGGGCTATGAACTCGGGTAGTAATCATTTAATAGATGTGGAAATCCCTGCAGTTTCTTGCTTTGCATTTTAGATAATAATGTCTATTAATTTTACATACCTCTGCTGTAGCACACAAGAATTAAGAGCCAGCCCTAGCAAATTTTTTCTGATGAACATCTGTCTCCTGTGCAGCACAGACAGTGGTAGTGGCAAACAAGGCTTTTTGTTGAATGGCCTAGGCTGGATGTGGGAGAATTGTGGCTGTGCATATGAAAACAAGCCTACAAATAGGATTAAAGAATTTTCTTTCTACACCGGATGTACTTAGCAGAGATAATAGCTGACCTCTGAGGAAGCTAAAGTGGAATAACTGCTTAGGGAGATAACATGATGCAGTGCAGCTCCTGTTTAAAGAAGCAGCAAGAGTTTTGTGCCAGAGCTGTAACTGAATGGATTTTTCTTCCCCCACTGAAGTTAAAAGCGAAGTGCCTTGATGGGAGTAAGGCCAAACTGTAGTTTGAGGCACTCATTATTTTTTTATCAACTACCAGGGTTTGTTCCTAAGACAAGGATACTTTGAAACGTGAAATGTATATACCAGTGTCACATTTCTAATGTTGATTACTAATTCTGACTCGCTGATTGCCAAAGCAGTGTGTAAATGCCGCTTCACTGCCTTCAGGAGGTGCTGGGAGCTGCCGGCACAGAGTTCGTGTGTGTTCGAGTTCTCATGCCCTTAGTTTGTGCATGAGATTTCTGTGCCAACAAATTCTTACTTGCTTTAGTAGGGAGCCTCCTGAGCCAGCACTGGGAATCCTGCCCAGGAGGCTGCAGCAGTGGGTCAGACGGGTTTGCTGATACGGGGAGCCCTTCTCTGTACTGGTGTGAAGGCGTTTCTGTTCCCAGGTGCTTCCCCCTATCCCTGTGCTGTGATACTCCCACACTTCAGCTGTTGGCCCACTTGATAGTGGAATTGCAGTGAAGTGGGGAGAGGATTTGGTCTTGCTTAAAATTCCTCCTTTGTCCCCTTCTTATAATTTTAAATAATTCCCTGGTGCAAGGCTTTGTCCAAGAGTGGTTCCAGAGACAGTGTGTTACCGGCAGACGGTGAGTCCCAATGCCACAGTTTGGCCCATCCTGGATATGTGTTCACAGACACAAATGCTTCACTTGATAGGACAACTGCTGGCTCCAAATGAGTTACTTTAGAGTCCATCTTGTAATGCATTTTCTTGGTGATAATGTGGCTTTCAGAGAAGTGGCTAAACCTAGTGCATTTTTATGGGGACGCTAAGTCAATTTTAGAAATGGAATTTCAGAGCTTTTTTTTTATGGTTCAGTCCTTGTTCAAATTCTGACACAAATGGAATAAGAAAGGCGTTAGCAAATACAATATTTTACCTGTTTTTACTTGACCACATGCAGTCTTTGCGTGGTATTTTGCCACTTTTTCACAAGAATGCACCAATGATGAGTAACTGTTTGTCTTGAGAAAACAAATGTAAAACAAAATACTGTTCATTCTGACCTCTGGGGAAAGTGATGATGTTCTTAAGAATCCATTTTTTGGTCAATGTTTCAAGAGGATCTCAGAGTACTGAAAACTGATCCTGTATTCTTTGTGAAATGTGCTGTAACATAGAGTGAGATGCAGAGCTAACACACAGTAGTGCCAAAGCACTACCCTCTAGCTTCTGGAAATGCAAACCCAGGGAAAAAAATAACTGGGGTTAAGATGTTAAGCAAGAATCTTTTTTCAGTATCTTCTGTCTCAGGAAATTTCTAAGGAAATCCTACTAATGGATGACCAAGAGAAAGACATACCTGCCTCTGCAGGAAGATTGTTCTTCCAGATCATGAGTTCATGTTGAATCATTTTTTCACTAGCAAAACCTAATCAGGATAAGAGGTCTATTACATTTTGTTGCTCCTTTCAAAGATGACAAAAAGGCTTTTTTTTTTTCTCTGAAAATGTGTTTGCAGGATAGGAGCCAACCTTCTGCTGCTGCCTGTATTAATGTGGAGGAGGGAGGGAGAGGTGACTTCGGGACAGTCTGTCTCCAGCACTGGAGAGCTGCCTCCTGTGAGGAAGCAGGTTGTTGGTTTTGCAGCAGTTACTGGGAAACATGGGACGAATCACATGAGAGAAAAACTGGAGCATTCCTGTTAACAACAGCAGAATTAACAATTACTTTACAGCTGTGCTGTCACAGGCTGCCAGGGTTTCTCAGCTCTGCATTAGTCATGCTCCAAGGCCTCAGCCCCAGGAGTTACTCTCCAGGGTTTGGTGTTTTTTTGGGCTTGGTAACCAAGCGTGTCTGATGAAACAGTTTGTGGAGAGGACAGTTCAGAAAGCCCATCCACAGCAGCACGAGGGAATGTATGAGCACCTGTGCAGAGAGGGAGAGGGGTGGGAGCAAGTGCAGGATGCAGAGAGTCCCTGCTGTCACCCAGCTGGCTGGGCTGCCCTGACAGTCGTGCCTGGAGACAGCAGAGAGGGCTCCTCCCTTCACAAAGGGGTCTGGTCAGAGAGCTCCCACAGGTTCTGCACTGGGAAGGAAGCAGGTGCCCTGGGGAAGGTCACTGAGGTGAGCCTTCATCTTTTCCCCTCCCCAGAGATCCAGGTGACCCAGAATCCCATAGGGAAGGCAAAGGTGCTGCTGTTGTGCCAGCTGAGCTATGCCATGCCCCAGCCAGGATGGGGAGGGCACAAAGACAGAAGCCTGACTGCAAAACACCACAGGAGGTTTATGGTGCACATGTGTTACTGTAGCCAGATCCTAGCCAACAGGGTGCTTTTGCTCACACTAGATCCCAGACATAGTTCAGTCCTTGTGGCTTTAAATCTCATTTTCTGCGCTGAGCTAGACAGTAAAGGGTAATTAATTAGCCTGGGGATGGATGTATTTTCATTAACCATTAGCTTCAGTGGTGCTTGAGGGTTGCTTGTTTTATCAGGTGGGCTGGGAGTTGGGCTGAGACCACCAGCTCTGGGATGGATAAGCAGCTAAGAGGTGTGAGCTGGTAATGGGATTTAGTTACTTGAAATGGAGATGCTGGAATGGCCATAACGTTGAGTGGTACTTAAGGAATGAATATTTGATTACGTGAGAGGGTTGCAGGAATTTCAGTAAAGGACATGAGAGAGATCAAGGTAAGGCACAGAAAAACAACACACAAGACAAAACCAGGATTCTAAACATGGAGCAGTTGACAATATAATTATGTAGCTGCAACTAGAAACAGAAATTTGCCCTTGTTCTTTCAGACAAAACAGGCAAATCACACTGAAGTCTTACATGCTGTACATGACATGACATTTCCAGGGTCAAACTCTTACCATTGATGCTGCATAAATCTAAAGAGATGTTTCCAGAATTGCTAAAACAGAGGTTTATCAGGATGCTGTAATGTCTCTTGTTAGCTCCTCATTTACACTCTTAGGAAAGGCAGACTTGGTAGCTGGGAAAAAACATAACTGAAAAAACATCACCAGTACCTTGTTACCACCAGCATAAAAACAGAAATCTCCATTTTATTTACTTCCCTTGAGTGTCAGAGCCCTCATTATAATTTAATTAATATGTTAGTAAACAATATTTAGCTTTAATAATGTATTTTTTAAATCAAAGTAGGAAAAGCTGAATCAGTTTTGAACCAAGTCATGAGCCTAGATATGGCATGGATAAATGGGAACCTGTTAATAAAATTTATTTGTACTTTCACAAGGGTTTTGAGAAGTTCCTTGATGTGGGGCTTCTAAATTTAAATTATTTGGTGAGGCTGGAAGGATCATATCACTTCATCCCAACAAAAAGCTCAAAGTTACTTCCATTCATTAGCTTAATCACATAATTCCTTTAGCCTAGGAAAGAATTTGAAAGGAGGGGAGCATACCTGGCCTTGCAGCTGTTTGGTGCTGGGCTTGACAGGGAAAACCTGTGCAGAAAAGTCCACTGGACCATCAAGAAATGGATGATCAGTCAGGAGGTGCCTTTGTTAAAAGAGATCTTGTGGATTCCTCTGGTGTGGCCACTGCTGAGTAACTGGAGAATAAACCAGATTTTTTGACAACTCATGTTTCTTAGACATCACTGAACACAGCACTATGACTTAAACATTAAAATTATCTGCTCCTAAGCAGTCTCACTCTTTCCCTGTTAAATTAAAGGACATATTTAAATTAACTAATAAAAATGACATTTGAGGTTGCAGATCTGTAGCTTGGCTTACTTCTGCTCTGCTGGCTGTTGCCCTCTCCCAGAGCAGGGGAAGACCCAGTGGTAATTTGCATCACCTCTTCTGCCATTCCAGATCTTTCAGGCTGCTTTGTGCTTCATTTCTCCCTCCCCTTCTCCCACATTGGTATTGTCAGTGGAGTTGGGTGGAATGCAGTTAAATGCTGGTAAAATGCAGCTAACCCGGGAAAGAGCCCCTAGGGAATAAATTAGTGTCTGAATTAATTCCCGCTGCAAGCTGGCAGTTCTCCAGTGACTTCAGAAACTGCTTGCTTGAGTCCAGAGGAAGGAGAGATCACTCAGAGATGGAAGTGCAGTGCAGGGACTCTTGGAAGTGCCTACAAGCTTTGTAAAGCATCTCACCTGAAATGCAAGCATGGGAATGTTTGGTGGAATTAGCCCGTGGCAGACAGGAAGCCCTTGGGCACAAAGGCCACCTTGTCCACATGGATGAGAAGAACTGAAGAAGAAGTCAGAAGAACATAAGGTCCTGTTTCCAAAGAAGAAAGACCAAATGATACTGTTCCAAATGTGAGCATCACACTACTTTCATGGGGGAAAACACAGAAGGGTGAGTCTCTCTTTGTTACTGCAAGGAGTCTCACAGGGTGGGGAGGTCCCAGGGCAGTTCTGCAAGCACAGGGGACAGAGAACCAAGAGCAAAGCTTCCTCCTGGGACAAGACTTGACTCCGGGAATTTTGCTGCACCTCCTTTAGAGGTACAGAACAGACAGAGTGTAAAACAAACAGGTCTAGGGTTTTTTTCCGCCCAAATTTTGTGAGAGAGAAGGAAATTAATGGTATAAAGTACATGAGCAGAGCTCTGAAATACATCTTTTATTCCATCAGTCAGATGCAATTAGGTATCCTTTCCCTTCTGCTGACTTCTGCTTAAGGGAGGAAAACAGTCTAGAGCTTCTCTCCTCTAGAAACCTGTGAGGACTGAAGCCAGCACGGAACAAGCAGTGAAAAAAGGTGCAGAGACTCCACCAAGCAGGGGGTTGGAGCAAGAGGCACCCTTCAGGTGTCACCCACTGACAATAAACAGATCTGCTGCCAGTCTAAGGAAGGTTACACCACAGTGTACACTGGGTGTACTCAGTGTACCTACAGTGGGTCACTGTAGGTCTGGGTTTGCACATGTTGCTTTTTATTTTTATTTTCCCCCTAGTCCTTCCATGGCTTTTTCCTTAGAGGAAGGGCTCAAGCAGAGTTCAGCAATGCAGAAAGGTGTGGTGCAGGTGTTTTGCC
This sequence comes from Climacteris rufus, assembly GCA_013398175.1. Lineage (NCBI taxonomy): Eukaryota > Metazoa > Chordata > Aves > Passeriformes > Climacteridae > Climacteris > Climacteris rufus. Next base: position 187,620 of record VZRZ01008814.1, on the reverse strand, counting down.
CATGGTGGTGAAACCAGAGTGTTTTGCCCTTCTAAAGCAGAGAAAAAGAAAGAGCAGCAGGAATTCCCTGGATGTTTTGTAGCAGGAACCTCAACAGCATGTGGGAGAGTAAGGTTAGTCTTTTCTTGCTATTGTAGTCTACTCAAGGTGTGCAAATAAAGAAAATATATTCAGTGCGTAACAGAAAAGCATCAGTGATCTTTTTTGATGGGAAGCTGTATCCTTAAACTTCCGGTCTTGTGGCAATTTTTCATTTTTTCCCCGTTTTTGAAAACAAAATGTAGTGTCTAGAGCAGGCAAGACACTAACATATTTCACTTGCAAGTGATGAGCAAGGGGTCAGGACTTTTCAGCAGGTTATGGAGCATTTAATAACTTTATTAGGTAAGGTTTAGAGCAATCAGACTTACAGGAGAGCTTTTTGCCTGGACTTTCTGTATAAAGTGCTTTTCAGATGCTTGTGCACATGTCTACTAGTAAATTAAACAGATAAAAGGCTCTCAGCTTATAGAAACAAACAAAATATATATTTGGGGTAACTTGTTTCTAACTCTTTAGGTACACAATTTTTTTTTCTGTTCTTGGATGCAGGGGCTCCTTGAAGGCAGATATGGAGAGTTTCCTGTTGTGGTTTTCCTCCCCAAGTGCTCTAGCTGGAAGGTTCTGGGGCACTCACTTTCCCTTAGGTAGCCTACCAGGACCTCCAAGGGTGTGTAAGGTACCACTGATGCAGGAAGGGACAAAGCAAGGGAGGGACTATAGAAGTACCTCCAGTGCATTTAAGGTGTTTCTGCTCTCAGTGTGGACAGGGAGAAGAAGGTCAGTAATTGAATCTTGTTCCTCCTGCTTTCTTAGACTGTGCATGTTCTCATGTTAAGAAATGACACTTCAGCAAATGGTACTGTGCTGAGGAACCCATCTTAAAGCCAAGTTGAAGGCTGTATCAGCCTTTGGGCATCTTCTATTACCTGCAGAGTAACTCAGGCATTTTCTTGTGCTATGCTGCTTCTACCCCACCTTTCCCATTATGCAGATAAGTTCCTGACTGACCTGTCAAATGGGAAGAGTGATGAGGAGTCCCAGTGATTCAGGGCGAGGACATGCAGAGCGCTCCATTCCCTGCGTGTACGGTGAGGCAATTAATGCAATTTGTGCTGTTTGGCTGAATGAACAGTTTGAAATGAACCATTGAGCCATCTGTTCCTGCAGCTGACATCAGGCGTGGCAGGAGTAGCAGTTCGCTTTTGCTGGGAAAGAAACATCTCGCTGTCATTAAGGAAAGTTCAAGAAGGGGGGGTGTGAGTTTGGTTTTTCCTTCCCCTTCTACTGTCTTTAAAACAAACTCTTTCTTTCATATTTTCTTGTGGCTCAGACTACATGCCCTGGAGACTTTTCTGCTCTCTAGTCAGTGTCTTGGGAGCAGCGGAGTGGCTACACCGAGCACCTTCTTCTCTCACTTCTTGCATGCATTTGATGAGAGGGAGGTGCTCAACAGTATCTGAGTTTTACAGGATTGTTTTGCTCTACCCTTGCTCTGTCCACCTCTGTATACTGCTTTCTTGAGCTGAGGGGTTCTAGAAACAGTGTTCCTTGAGCCCAGCTCTCATGAAGGTTTTCAAAAGGTCCTCTGGAGGTCATATTTTATCCCCTGCAATTATTGAAGGCTAACTGCTACAAGAATAAATCATTATCTCATTAGTTGTGGGAAAACCAGGATAAAGTTTGACCTGTTTCTCATGCAAAAGAAGTGTTATTTACAGATCACCTCAGGAACTGGGTATTTGATGCTTATTCTGTGCTTGTGCTCACTGAAAGAGAGTTAGAGGGAACAGACAGCTCATGGAGCTAATGCTGGTGGCAAAGGGATAAGATGAGCTTAGGTCAAGGAAAATGTAAGCGGAGACAAGCAGAATATTTTAAGATTAAGCAGGCCTGGCGGACTGCATCCATGAATACACAGAGATGTGATACAGGATTTCTGGAACCCTTTTGCGGACAGGCAAGATACCAGCAGACTGGGGAAAAGCTAGGACAGTGCTTGTTTTTAAGAAGAGCATCTGTGAGGAGTAAAGCAAAGTTAGGGAATTTTAAAGCCTTTGCAAAACTTTTAAGACTAATTCCCAAAGCAGTCTGAAAGCACCTACCAGAGAAGTGACTGATTAAAAGAAAAAAAGAAGAAACTACACCACAACAAGTTTATTTTGTTCTAGAAAAGAGTGGCCATAGAGAGCATCTGTGGCTTCTTCTATCTTGATTTGCAAGGCTCTAACAATGTGGCACAGCATTCCGGTTAAGAAAGCTAGGAAAACACTGAAAGGCCTGAGGATGGGCCTGAGCTGATACTCAGCTGGATGGGAAGCATCTCTAGCAGCAGACATTACATCACAAGCTTTCCATCATTGTCTGCTCTGGAGCAGGTCTTTTAATGGCTTTGTTAATAGCCACCGCTGGGCAAAGGCCTATGCTTATGACATCTGCAAATGATAAGAATGTTCAGGATCTTTAAAGGGCAGGGTTTGAATACAAGATGTTATCAACAAATAGGAAAAATTGCCTGGGAAAGAAAAACAAAACCAAGAAATTCAGCTATGACAAGATCAAGATCATGGTCTTGGGCTGGAATAAACAAATGCACAACACAAGGTGCACAATGATATACACTGCTTGACAAAATGATCTGCAAAAACACAAGCTGGTATTGTCACATGTTAAACAGGAGTCCACACTATGATGATGCTGATAAAAATGAATGTATTTCAGAGTTCTTTGCCTGTATAGGGTACAATTACATCTACTCAAAAACATCAGACCTTGTCTGACCTGTAGTATTTATCTAATCTGAGGAGACACTGCATTCAGAGCAGGTGTGGGCCAATTAGTCCATGGAAGACTGGAAAACAAAAGAAGAGACTGAGAGGTGAAACATTTTGGTTTTCAAATGCACAAAATCTTGTGCAGAGAGCAGGAACATCTGCTCTTTATGGTGGATACAGTAAAAACCAAGGAAAATTAAGGTTCAGAATTAGTAGCAACATATTAATGGAGATGGTATGAAGGCACGGGAACTGATTGCTCAAGGAAGCTGTGTTTGTGTGAACTTTGCAGCCTTCTTGGCATAAGTGGTAGCAAAAGTGCTGCTGCTGCGAGTTGCTGCAGGAAGAAAAACTGCACATCAGTGCCAGGGGGTGGGACAAATGTAGGGGGTGGAGGGTGTTTGTGTCTAGAAATGGGAGAGTGGTCAGGGCCCTGAGGGCACCACCAGGCTCTGACACCTCTGCCCCAGCCCGGGGCTCAGCTCCCCATCGTGCTGTTCTCCCCTGTGGGGAGGGAGGGACCCTGGTGCAGCACAGCCTGGCAGAGCTGGGTTTGCTCTGTAGATTGTCAAAGGGCACCTGAAGGGCTCAGGCTCTGGATTGAGTCAGGCAGGGGAAGTCCCAGGGAAGGCTATGCTCACCGACCCTCCATCCTTCCACAATTCACTCAGCAGTGCTTTCCCAGTGAATGCCATCTCATGTTGTTGGGCTTTTCTGTTTCTAAGAAAGAAAAGACATTTTTAGCAGAACAGTGTCTTCTTGGACAAATGAACCAGGATTCTTCCTTTACTGCAGAAAGCATTTGTGCTAAATGGACAATAATTTAACCAATTTTATGGTCCATTATCCCTTATAGCAGAAGAAAGTGAAGAACTATCTTAAGCAAATAGACAACAAAATAATATATTTTTTAACGCAGACTGAATGTTCACCAAGCCCTGTGCATTTTTTTTTCATATACAGGGAATTGCAGCCAAACTAAGTTATGTGGCTCATCTCTGTTTTGTGATCATTTCATTTGTTCATAATTAATGTCCTACATCCTGCAAAGCCAAGCAATAGCATCTGAGAGCTTCTTTTTTCTCTCAGTAGTCAGTAAACAGGCATCTGGCTGAGACATGCTTGGCGTTGTTTAACCAATAGACAGTTGTGTTTTATGGGAGTGTGGCACACTGGGCCAAATTCCAGTCCCACTGGAAATCCTTGGGCCTGCTCCAAGGAATTCAGGGTAAGGACAACAGAGACGTTGGGGCCCATTTTTTAAAATTCTGGTAGGTGAATCCATCCATGCCTTATCAATGGCTCTTCACTGGTCTAGGGCACATTGCTCTAAAGCTGTCAGCTGTTCTGGCAGGTGAGGTGTGGACTTATGCACTCCGTGCCAGGCTGCGAGACAGAAGGGCATGAGGGAGTGGCTCAACATCAGTATGCTAACTATCTATTAACTAAAGGTGGCAGGATTGTTTCCAAAAACTGTATCTAAATAGCACCCAAAGACATTTTGGCTGCCTCTGTGTTTCGTATTTGTCATAGCACACGCAATCCTTGTACCTGTTTATTTGGAGAGCCGGCTGGGATTCCTTAATAGACAGTACTTGATTGGAAAAGAATGAATTGCTGTGCTTCCAACTGGAAAAATTTAGGATGAAATGTCAGGTTGCATATCTATTTTAGTAGTTAAAAATTAAAATTTAGCTAATTAATATGGTCCTCCTTTGGCATTAGGTTATTCAATGCACTTTGCAATATTTAATACTTTATTTTATCTGTTCAAGGTAAGCATCCCCTTAGAATCCACACTTACTAAACAACTTTTCCCTAGAGTATTTTACCTGGATGTCATGGACAAAGCCCATTGTTTCCCTCTTTGAGACAGGTATTATCTCTTTACCTTATAAAATGCATACCCTGACAGGGTTTTCTGTCCAGGTAAAGTGTGAGAATTAATAAAGCGAGAGGATCCTTTTCCCAAGGTTATGAGGCAGGTCCCCAAAGTGTCCCTGCCTGAATCTGGGGAGGAGCGCACTGGGTTCCAGCCTGAGTCCAGTCAGGAGATCCCTGAGGGAAATGCTGCTGGAGAAGAGAGGAGGAGAGGAGCCAGAGCCACCTCCTCTCCTTTTCCTTTCCTTTGCCTCTCCTCGCTGCTGCTTCCCACGCTTCTCCAAGTGACAGAAATTTTTCATTAAAAGGAATGCTGGATTTTGACATTCAGCTTCCTATCCATTAATGAAACTCTTTCATTATTTGAAATTTAAATGGAAGTTGTCCATTTCTCCAGAGGAAGGCCAAGAGAGAGCAGGAGATTTTTTGAATGTCCCCAAGTTCCTCAAGCTTTCTCAGGTTCAGGACTTTCTAGTGTGAACATGGTGATAGTTGCTTGCCAGCTAAATATTCTTTATGTTGCAGGAACATTTTTCTGTGAGGGCAGATGGTGTTCGATTGGTAGTCAGAATAATACATGAACAGCAGAGAAGATGTGGGTTGATTAAATAATTAGCATACTGTGACATTCTATTGCTTCACTGTAACTTAAAGCTAGGTCACAATGTTGGTTTATATTGCACCTTCCTCCCTCTTTTCTTTCTTCTGGTTGTTTTATGTTCAATCCAAAGCAAAGTTTAACAGAAATTAAATTGTTTCCTGTTAGCACAGTGTTCAAATTTGTTACTCAGCCCTGCATGCTGCAGAATAAAAGTTACAATACAGAGGAAATTAAATTTTGCTAAATGAATTTAAATTGCCCGGCAATGTACCATACCCAGAGTGGGATCCACTCAAACATCATTGTGGTTTAATCCATGGCACAGATCAGTGTTCAGGCCAACGCTTTTGGGGAGCCAGGGCTAGCAGGAGGACTGAAGCCTGGTTTTCAGTCACCATGTCTGTCTGAACTGCTGTTTGCCTTCAGTGTTTGTTTGCATGTCCACCAGAAGTGTAATAAGTTAATCTTATCAACTCTACTGCTTCCTGTCCCCCTGCTCTCCAGTGGTTCAATAAAAATAATTACAGGCAGCTTGCTGTCAGCTGAGGAATAAACATAGGAAACATGCTTCTCCCAGCAAGGATATCATTATTCACTTACTAAACACAACCCACTGAATTACTCATCCTCCTCTCTGTCCTGCTATCTATTCTGGGTTTTTGGAGATTTTCTGTGAATAAAAATGAAAGAAGTTGTCCCGCTAAGAAATCACTGTCCTATAAAATGTCAGTGCTGACTAAAAAGAGAGCAGTATCTTTGGCTGCCATGTAACCACCAGCCAGGGTGTAGAGGAGAAGTTGCCATAGTACCTCAAAGGTTTGGGGCTCTGAGGCTTTGGATGGTGGTGTACCTCCACTAGAAATAAAAATGAAAGTAGTGAAAGAAGTTATCTGCTACCTTGGAGGTGTTGCTGCTGTCTCTGGAATAATCTTCTGGATGTCCCTGGTGCTGCAGGCTCTAGTGTATTAAAACATCCAGGAAGAGTCCCACAAAGCTGGTAAATCTCCTTTTCTTGTTTTGCCATGGAATCAGTGTTAAGGTAACGATTCAAATTTTATGTTTGAGAACAATCATAGTAAAGTTGACTGGTTCACAACCTCTGCTTGGGTGGGCTGATGCTGTGAATGAAGAGCAATAGTGCTCCTGGAGCAGCTGGAGAGGAAGTACACTCTCATTCCAGCATTGATCTGAAGCAAAGAGTTTCATATTTCTGTGTACAGTGCTGCAAACCCAAACTATACAAGAAATACTAATGTCAGTAGGTCCCCTCAGAGATTACACTTGGAAATCAAATTTCTTGATGTTCTTTTGCTTCTTTAGAGAACAAATGATCAAAAGTGAGAGTAAAACAATCCAATAAATTTATATTAAGTTCTCTAGAAGATATATTCATACAAATGCTACAGCTAACTACTGTTATTTCTGTGACCAAACACAAAATATTTGTATTGTGTAGAAGTAGAGTGTCAACCAAAAGTAAAAAAAAGAGAAATCATGCACTTACAAGTATTTATTGGGAAGGAGGAAACCGCTCCTCTTAATTCAGGGGGATTGATAGCACCTTTCAGTCTGCAACTTGCAGCTCAGCTGAGACTGATTTGCCTCCTCCAAAAGTCTGCAGAACAGTTTGCTGCTCAGGACTGTGGTGTAAAGACCAGGTGTTACTCCTGAAGACACCTTCTGCCTCCTAGATTTCTGGGTGAACTTTTATTTGGAAATTATATTGTTTGATTCATGTCCTAAACTGTTAGTGTAATCCTTGTCTTCTGTGCTAAGCAGTTGCTATGTTCTTCTAAATTATTAAATTCCACTGCTGTGAGATATTACTCCAATATGCTGCTGTTTATCTTAGAAAATACTACATAGCTTAATAAATGTATAATTTTAGGGTCATTGGGTAATTACTGCTATCATTATTTTTTAAGTAGCTTTTTAATACAATCAGACCAGAAGGTCGGAATCATGGCTAATTGATGCCCTTCTTGCTCTTGACCTGAAGGAATGACATGATGAAGACGCTGCCTTAAGAACTGAGAGCCAGAGCTACATTTCAAAATACATTTCAAAGAGAAATTGATTTAGATCACATACCTCACATTAATTTACTTTTTTAATTTATAAAATGCACCTTGAAAAATATACTTAATGTAGAAGCTCAAAGATAAATAAAGACTGGACTGGACAAGAACAAACATTTCAAAATTGGCATCCCTTTAGCTCAGTCACAAGCCGCAAACTCACAGTGCTCCTAAAGTTCTTATTCACCAGATGAATGATGGGGTTAATTTTCTCCCTAGCCTAATGGAAGAAAGAAATCCAATTACATTCAGAATCCTCAACAAGAACAGGTATAGCTCTTCACCTAGTTATTAATATTTACAACTGTCAATAGAGGGATTGTTTAAAAATACAGCAAATTCTCTTTCCTTCTTGACCTCTGGAAGGCTTGAAAATTTGCTATCCATAAAACATGAACAGAAATGGTCAGGTTTATACCAGGGTGCTTAGATGCAGAGAGTGGAAAGGACAGGCTGTGAGTATGAAGCAGAGGATTTTTGAGCAAGAGTACTGTTGGGAAAATATGTTTATGGTATTGAGCTGTGATTCTGAAGGTCTGGGAGGGCAGTGGATATGCAAATTTACTTGACAGTCAGTGGGAGTGGTGGCATGATTAACACACTCAAAGACAGCTGGTGATGCTCACCTCAATTTTGTAACAAACAACCAAGCATAAAGAATTATCTAGCACAACATTCTTATCAAGCTCTAGATGTAAATGTCTCTATACTCTCTTAATTTTGATTTATCAATCAACCATGCTCTTATAATAAAAGTGTGGGATCATCCTGCTAGTGGGATTTGAGGGTGTTTCAGGACGGAATCTCATCTCTTGTTTTGGAGGGCCCCCAGGGCAAGAAATTTATTAAACATTATTAATATATGTGGATCAGGGTCCACACAGGTAAAATGGCAGCAAAAGGCCTAAAAATCATAAAAGTTCCCTATTTGAGTGTACAGAAGTAAAGAAGCAAGATCATGCACCATACGACATTTAGCAAAGTGTCAATTATGCTCCTTTTATCTTAAGAATTTATCTAAAGAAAAGCTCAAAGGATGAGGTCGATTAAAGAGCTCACAAAGGCACCAGTTACTATGTACATTCATAATGATTCCTGGCCATTTTCCTTTAGCTAAGTAAATCTGTTTTATTGGAAACTTGATTCTGAGATTATTTCTTAGTGGCAAAAATCATGGCAAAAACCTCAACCAAACAAAAAAAACCCCTACCCAACTCCACACATTTTCCTTATAACAAAGGCATAATTTTGAGGTTCCTGTGAGACTAGGACCTATGTGATGCTTTTATACCTCTCCCATACTTCATATAAATTATAGTGAAAAGGAGTTTTTTCTTCTTGATTGTATTTGCATACATTTTTAAATACTGGTTTGGAACATTACTGTTCAGCTGCTCCAAAAGTTCTTTGTGTGATAACCTCTTTCTTATTTCCAATTGCTTGTTTGTCTGAATTATAAGGGAGAAGTTGCCATCTCCCATTACAAAATATGCTCGACCAGCAGTATCGATAAAACCTGCTAAAAAAACAAGGAATTTGGGAGGGAAACATTGAGGATTTTAGCATCCATCTTCTGATTTACTGAGAAGGTAAATGATGTGCATGAAGCATATGGATGATGTACTGTTCTGAAAGATGCTGTGACTAGAAGTGCTGAAACACGAGATGCTGACTCAAAGGTGAATTTATATATATGCCATTATATTTCTTTGGCTTTGTTCCAAATAACATTGGAATGGATTTTAAAAGCTGCTCTTTCTATCTGGAGGAAAGAATAAAAACATTCAAAACCATGTTCAACTTGTTGCCTTTCTTTGACATTGGCAAATACTACTTTTTTTTGCAGTTAGAAATATGAAAATTTATTGTGCTTTAATTTGTGCTGTAAAAAACTAGTGTTGAAACTATTTCTGTGCAGGAAAGTATCCAGCTTCCTCTCTGAATTGGCCCATGGACTACATGAGAAGAGAAGCAGGTCCTGGTGATCTAGCCCTGATAGACATCCTGATGGATAGCTTGGAAAGCCTCCAAAGGTAAACTTAATGCTCCCTGGTTGTTTGTCAGCTGCATGCAGGTCTAGTCTGTCTGAATAATTTAGAGATGTTTTAAGTTACTCTCATTACAAATGGCTCTGAGAAGGAAAACAAGTAGTGATCTGGTGGGGCCCAAAAATATCCTGGCTGTGCCCTGTACATGACTCCATTCATTCCCTCTCTGCTAGCAGGGTAACAGAAGGCTCCCTTTGCATATTCATGCTCAACTTGTGTTCAGGAGCAAGCAGAGCACATCAGAGTAGATACACTGATGTCCAGAGCAGGACAGACTCTTTGGAGGCCATACTACATTCATTGTATTAAGCCTGTTTCCCTCTGCAAAATGTGCTTGACCAAAGGTGGGAGGTCAGGTCCCATGTCACAGTTGTGCTTTGTGTTTGCTTTGCTCAGTAATGCCTTGAGCCCTCCCATTTTCTGTTGAGCCTTTAATTATTCATGTGGTGTTCATCCATTTTTGGACATATAAGTTGAATTAAAATAATTAGAGGCTAGAGGTTATGGTTTTGTGACTACGGAAAATGAAGTGAGAAGTCTTTCATAACAATAAATAATACAAAAATTTATATTATACAGTTACTTTTTCAAGGTGTAATTTTGAGTTTATTGATAATATCTTCAGTGCAGTCTTAATCAATTGTATAAATTGTGTTGAAAACATGAAACCATTTTCTTACATGATTTTAGAGGATTTTTTTTTAGACCTATGTATGGGACTTGATACAAATGCTGTGCTGGTGCCAAACGGATGTTTGAACTTGTAGAGTGTGATTGAAGGAGACAAGCTGAGGTTTTGGGGATTGGCACTATCTAAAATGAAATTTTAATTCAGTCATACATTGTACTTCAAACATTTCATGTCAGTAGCTTCAAAATTAAACATATAGCAAGAAAAGCTTTCTATTAATAAAACTCCATCAACAAAAAAAGTTAGTTTTGCTTTATTTCTCATAATCATAATCAGCTTTAAAAACTATTAATGACCTAACCTGCTGATTTTTAAAAAGCCAGGATAGCAAACATATTTATTACATGAATTAATTGCCTGCAGCTTTTTGTGTTCTGCATGTTTGAAACAAATGAACGCAGGCTTTCTGTGTCAGGGTAAATTGATTTCCAGAGCATATATTTCAACCATTAGTACCTAATGATGACTGAAACAAACTCCATCTATGTAGAGTCTCCAGAAAAAGGTATATTTTGCAGGGTACCTTGGAATATTGAAAATTAATACCGATTTTTAAGACATCTCCCAAAATAAATACCGGAATATTATTTTAATACTTGTTTATTTCTTTCTCTCCAAAAAGCATTTACTAGAGATCTTTTCAGCATGGGATAGTTCTATAATTAATGTGACCATGCATGACATGTTGTCACAATGTACTGAAGCCAGAAGAGCAAAAGACAAAACAGTAAACAGCCCATGGCCTGTGCTGGAAAGCAGCCATCCATTAATGAATACACGCACACACACGCACACACACACACACAGAGATATATATATGTATGTATGTATGTATGTATATGTGTGTACATACCTTCAATAACACTGGGACATGCAGCTCTGTTGGCTACCCAGGAGATGGGGGTTCAGGCACAAATGCATATGTAACACAGATAACAGAGATGTGAAGAAATAAGAAACTAAAAATCTTTCTCACAAATTCTTTTATAGGGTAATCCATCAGTTTACTGGAGCCAGGATCTCCTCAGGATCTTACCTCCACTGATTCTTTAGTGGATTAATTGGTCCTGTGTTTTTAACACATAATTCAAATGAGAAAATATAGGATAAGATCAAAAGGGAAAAAATTACAAGGAAAGAGAGGAGTTCACTTGAAAATCTTGTGCATAAATGGTATGATGCAGCTCTGGAGGAACACGTTATTTTTCTGGTTTGTGTTTTAGACTTCATGTACTGTATTGTGTTTGGAAGCAATGCATAATTGATAGGATATAATACTGACTTGATAAATTCCTGGCACTGTTTGCATATAGTTGATAACTGAGATAATTTGTTTAACAAAGAGCTGGGAGGTGACAAGAGAACTGGTGCCTGCCCCATTCACCCTGAGTCCCACAAAAGCTGGGAATTATATTTCCAAGTATTATTTCATCATGTATGGGAAAGATTCAGTCACTCACTTTGGCCAGCACACTGATGGAATAGGTTTCTAAAGAGACCTGCACATGAATACATAAAACAGTACTATCAGGTCAAATGGAAGATCGATTTCTAATTCAATACAAAGCTTTTATCTTAAATAAATACTTTAATTGCCATGTTACGTGGCCTGTGGGGATCACATTGACAAATATGTTCCCTCTATTACAAAGTGGCTTCAATCTGGGACAGTGCTTGCAACAAGTTATGTATGTAAAAAACAGTTTTTTCTAACAAAGTAAATGAAAGGAGGGTCAGATTGAGTTATGAATAACTATATTATACTGGGGAATTGTAATGATTCTTTTGGTTATTTGGTGTCACTTAATTGCAAAAAGAACTGTGTAAAATAACATAGCAGAAGATAACTAATTTTAATAAAAAAAAGATGGACTTCAAAGGTTTTCTGTGGGCACTGTAATGCAAGTTCATTACAACAGAATTCAGCTTAGGTTAGTAAGGCCATATGTCTCTTGGAAGACAGAAGATAATGCTGTTTCTTTAGAGACCGTCCTTTTATTTGCCAGAACACTAGCCCTGTGATTTGGCAGTGGCATTCTCTCCCACGTAAGTTGCATCTCTTGCCTATGTTTTCCAGGGTGCAGGAGTTCCTTTCTGAGTTATAAAAATGCTATACAAAAGGTGAAGAGTGGAAAACAGAGCAGTGAGAGGAAGGCAGGCTGGAAGCGGACAACCAGGATAAGCAGGAAAAAGATTGCACATGAAGGACAAGTACGTTGAGGGAAGGATTTTTTTCTTGTCCCCAAAACAGTTTTCAGTGGCCTTGGGGATAGGGACAGGGTACCACTTCTGTCTAGGAACTAGAGAAGGAAATTATTGAAAATTGTTTCTGCTGTATCTAGTGAACCGAATCTTAGAAACATTGATTTAAGTGTTGCATAGCTTACTTGTGATGAATGGGTATGTTTCTAACATCATATTACAAACACCATTACCTTGTGTAGCAGAGTTAGCAATCAGAATCTCATTATGGATGGCATTTTACAAATGCTTCATGTTTCTTGGGCTTGTAGCCTTTGAGCGCATTAGTGTTTTACTGGAAGTTTTCCATTAGGAAAATATTTACCATCTTAATTCTAATATAATTAAGTGCTTTGCTTGGGAATTTTCATGGTCACTAATTAGATTAATACTGATCATTATAACAAAAACATAATTAATTTCCCATAGTAGTAAAATTAATTACACTTTTAAAGCTAAATTGAATCAGTCAACAGTGAGAATGAACAATGGCTTCTGATTCACTGTCTCAAGGTTTCTCAAATAAAACTTTCACTTACATAATAGAGATAGATTCTGTGTGTGTTTCAAGAGCCATCCATTAGCAATAAACTAATTAGAGGGTAAAGAAGAACAAGGGCTGACATTCCAGAAGATGTGAGGGAATCACTTAAGCATTTGGGGGGATTAAGAGGGAATTTGGGGTTACTTATATGCTTTTGTTTCTTCTTTGCTGAACAAAAGTAAGCAAGGGAGACTGAAGAGCAAAACACCCTCACCTGCACTCAGCAAGAGAGATTCTCTGGCTTTGTTGCCTTCCTCATACTATTTAGGAGATAATGTTCCTTGAGGTGTCTTCTGCACGAGTGGATGTGGCATCGCCCTCTGCTGAAAGGTCTTATCTTTTTTCCAGAGAAAAAAGAGAGTGGTGTGGCCTCTCCTGCAGCCTTGCAAATTGCCTGGCACCCAGCTTTTATGGCAGAGTTTGGGTCCTGGGTTGTTTTTATTGGACAGGTCAGGTGGATACATCCAGTGGGTTCTCAGGCCAAAGAGGGTCAGCAAAACTAAATTTCATTGCTTCAGGACAGTTCCTATCCTGATGCTTTCTGGTTCTTCAGCTTCCTTTCTCTCAAGGGAAAGAGGCAAGAACTCAACAGCCAGAGCTTCCCCAGGTCTTTCTCCCCAGGAATTGGTATGAGAAAAGCTTGAAAGACCCTTCTTTGCATGTAAGCCTCATCATGTGGTTCTTTCCACTGGAGGTGGGGAAATCACTGCCTGGATTTAATAGAAAATGTAATTATGGTTAACCTTAATTTAAATAATTGTTAAGCTGTTAAAATAGCTATTAGCATGCCCTATCATTTGCTATCAGAGAAATGCAAATATGTGTCACCGCATCAATTCACCAGAACACAGATTGGAAGCTGATAATGGTTACTGTAGTTCCCACCCCAGAGATCCAGGAGGTTTTTGTTCTTATATGACAAACCCCAGCATTTGTGATAGCCTCTCTGCTAACAGCAGTAAGCTAGGGTGGGTGTGAGCAGAAATATAAAGGCATTTTCAGCCGCCTGCATTTGCAAAACACATTTACCTTCAGTGAGGCAAAATGGAATATATTCAGAATCAAATCTCTTTACATTTTTTACATAGTTTTACAGCAATGATCCCATCCTGTTTCTATTAAAGATTCAACATTTTAATGAGCAGTGCATGAATAAGATCTTTTGGCCTGGGCCCTGGAAGTGCACTACTGTCTATAAAATACGAGTTTTTAAGAATCACTGCAGTCAAGTGGAGCATTATGTAATTCTTTGGCAAATGGACTCCCTGTATAAGTACTTGGAAGTTATAAGTTTGTTAACTTTGTCTTCCCAAACTGTAAAAGGGTCCCATAAAAGCAATTTCTCTTGGCTTGCCAGGCACTGAAATTAATTCTAGAAAGCTATGTAACTGAAAATTCAAAAGAAAGCAGTATCTAAAGATGCATTATCCTGTTACGTGCATTAATTACCTCCAAAAATCTGAGTTTCAGGTAAATATAAACCAGAAATTTTTTTTCCCTTTTAGATGAAAATATGTAAATTGTAGTAGTTCTAAAAAGTACTGATCTTAAGATAAAATCTGGGAGGTAGGTAGGTCTAATCCATGACTATTTTTACATTAAATAGTCCTTGCTTTTGAGAACACTGTCACCGTGTATTGAGAGTATGGTTTGATCTGTCTTTTTAAAAATAATTTATTTGGATGCGGATTATCTTTCTTTTCTTGGCATTTATTCTTGTGCCACCAGTGTCAAAACAGAAATGGCAAGCATTGTGATAAAAGAAAACTTATTGCATTTCCCTGCAGTTTCTGTAATTGCCTTTGTGTCCTTTTCTGAACCGCTGTTCTGTACCTCCTCAGTCCCTTCCTTGAACAGCAGCTCATTGTTCAGAACTTCTATGCCTGCTATGGCAACAGGACCTTAAAACACAGTGGGAAAATTCAGATATCTCCAAATTGTGTAGTAGAAAATCAACTGATTATCTCTCCGCTCATATTAATGTATTCTGTTCTCAGAGCTTAATTCTGATCACTGCCCCGAGCACAAGTGTGAGTGTGCAGCAGAGTTACGCTGTGTCGGTGATGAAGCCGCCCCCGGTTTTTTCCCAGGTTGGGCAAAATTAGCATAAGTTCTCCGTGCACACAGCTGCAGCCTTCAGCATGCAGGAGCTTCTGCAACAGCTTCCCTTCCCCAGCAGGGGATTTTGCCAGTGGAATGGCACTGGCATGGATTCATAAACCATACGCCTCCTCTTGCCTCCTACACACTCTTTTGTACTGTCACCGTGGATCAGTGTAGAAGCACAGCTTCACAGGTCAAAGCCTGGTTAGACTCTGCTGAACACGCTTCCTAAGTGTGGTTCTCTCCCTGTCCCCAGAGAGCAGAATCTATTTCTCTGGGCAAAATGTAAGGCAGATGGGATAATGCATCAGAAAGCTTGAAAGTCAGATCCTTTCAATTTTTTTGCTTTATGATCTTAATTTATGCACATATGAAAGCGAAGCATGTTTTTTTTCATATCTCTCCTTGTCTCTTTAGAACCCAAAATATAAAAAAAATCTTTTCCAATAACATATTAAAAATCATTTTTGAAATTGAGAAAATTTGGAAACTCATGAAAAACTGTTCCAGCAAACAATTGTAAAACAAAGCATGAGTTTTATTTTTTCTTTCCCTTATCAGCTGTATAAAGAATACCTATAAATAGATAAATACTCTATAAAAAGGTTGATTTGTCTAGCACAGGATGGAGTGGTGAGTGCCATAGCTGGCAATAAAACATAACTGTCCAATGGTTTTGTCTGGTTCTTTATTGAGAAAACTACTCTTTCTCTCCCTATGGCTGATCATTTATTACAATACATATCTTATAGTTTCTAAAATAAAGGGCATGAGTTTTGCAGAGAAGACTTTCCTTAAAAAAAGGGTGATTCTGATTTAAGAGTTGAGTCTGTGTTCTGCATTGGAGGAAATCTACAATGAAAACAAGCATGACCCAGAAAATAAACGATTCATTCCTCATGTGTGTTGGTGCCTTTGGTTACTTCAGAACTGTGGGCACATTTCATTTCAGAGTAAACTTTCAGATTTTGCTGCTTCTGTGCAAATGAGTCCCCGGGCCACAAAAGTAGGTTGGATTTAGACTTAGACTTATTACAAATCCTAGTACTGAACCAAGGAAATAATGCAGCCAATAGACATTGGAAATGTAAGCATTAATAACTAAACTTAATCGAAATTATCTTTTCCCCTAAGTGTGACCTCACAAACAGAAAAAGTTTTGTCCAAACTTTCCAAAATGTTACTCTTAAAGCTGAAGCTAAAGATGGAAAATGCTGGGCAAATGTTTTAAATTTGGCAACTGTATAGGCACTTGGAAACCAGATGATATAGGTAAAGTTGAGCAACCAAAATAATGGTATGCTGAAAGGCTCACCCCATTAGAGTTATTACTAAAAAGACTGTGTGGTCGTTCTCAGGCAGCAACGGCAAATGTTTATTTCCTTTCTAGAGGCAGAAAGTTTTAGAGGGTTGGCAGTTCACTTTGATGTTACAGTTCCGTGTATTTTTTAATACAATGATACATTTATCACTGGAGTCAGTCAGGACTATTCTCTGCCTACTGAACATCAGCACGTAATTGCATACTTTCTGCTCAATCACATAGTGCTGCTCATTTGGGACACAGAGCAGTATATTATCTTTAAATATAAATGTCTGATCATTAACTTGGAAGACAAATGATATTCATTTTTCTGATCTGGCTCGTCTGATAAAGCTGTAATGTGCTGGCTTGGAACAAAAGCAGACTTTTAGTAGACCAGTGTATTTTGTGGCAAAACTTTTGAGTGGGACATGTACAGCATGGCTCTTATTCTGCAGGAAGCTGGTTTATCTCTACTCCTGTGGCCTTAATCATATCATGTGGGCATATAATTCTGCTAAAATTCTGCAGTATAAATACCTGCAGACCAGGTATAATGGAGTTAAGGACTTTGAACTGTTGAAAGTGGAAACCTCTCCTTAAAATTCTGGAACCTTTTTCGTATAAACAGGATGCTTTATCCATAGATCACACTTGAAGCCTTGGTCTCTAAGGTGTGCCCACAGATAGCTAATTACCAGCTCAAAGAAACTGAGATAGAGACATCCAATGCCTTGCTCCTGGTCACAGAGCAGATTAGTGGCAGCAGTGGGAACACCAAGTCTTATGACTTCAACCTTGTGCTCCGTGCATTAGATCACTGTTGTCTGTTTATATCACTATATTTTCTGAAAGGTTGTTTTTTGGTGTTTTTTTTTTTTTTTCTTCTTCTAATCAGATGCTTGTAAATTAAGTTGCTGACTGTAATCAGAAATGTATTTATCACTGACTCTGGCTCACAACCAAGCACACTGTTATTTTTGAAACAGGACAGCATGTTCCTCTCATTCCAAGGAAAAGTTAATTACAAGTCGCAGGAGGCTATGTCGTGATTTTGTTGTGACCATTTGTCCTCTATTGTGTCACTGTTGCAAAAGACAATTAGTTTCCTAATTCTCATTTGGTGCAACAGCTGGAATTTTAGTATGCTGACAAAATGATGAGGGTAATTTTATAAAGCTGGTGACAATGGAAAGAAATAATCCTAATGGGCATGTTTTATAACTGAGGGAGGATGAGAAGACAAAAAACCTTCACTGCTTTTATACTTCAATAATCATCAGGTACCCTAGCTACATACTAATTTTTTTTCATCAACCAAGAATATTTTTTGGTCTGTAACTCATCACATTGTCAGAATGTAAGCTTTAAACTCTGTTGAGCTGTGCTGTCATGGCAGCAAAAAACTTCAGGCTGGCTGTCTACACTTGAGCAGGTTTGCCTCACCTAAGAGAACTGTGCTCTGTGCCAAGGAAAAGTTCTATCAGGACTAGCCATTTGGATGGATGAAATGATGGCACTGGTGTGCTAGATTGAATATGCTGGATTTCTGTTCGTCAGTGTCTGACAACAACGTTAAGTTAGAGTTTAGTGGCAGTGTTTCAATGCAACATCAGGCCCCATATGCTATCTCTTCTTACAATCTGCATAGTAATTCATTTAATGTAAGTCTATGAATTTGTGTAAGTTCATTAATTCAGTTTGTTTATTAACTCACAGTTCATGAATTGTGAATCTTATCATCTTTAACAGCTAAATGAGTAAGTACTTTAGGCTATACTTTAGGCTGGAGACATGTAACAGAAATACCTGCCCACTTTTCATACAAAAAGTACTAACCCAGGGGAACTCAGCCCCCAGAAAAACATTGCTGAATATGACATCTGTTTGAAAATAAATTCCCTAATGGCTTATGGAAGCAACTTTTCCACGGAGAGAATGAACAAAGCCAAATTGTTTTACAATGGTGTCATCTTCCATGTTATGAATTGCCTGGTATCAGTATCATTGTGTTATCCACACCCTGAAATACAACTTGTAATGTGCAATTTTACATCATTTAATTAGTGTAAGAAAAATCTACTCCATTGGATTTTCATGGCTGGGCAAACTGAACACAGTACATCTAGCCCACCCAATAAACACAGGGCCCTGGTTCAGGGCATACTGATCTTTAACCTCATAAAATGCTTGTAAGATATTTGTCACACCAAAATTGCCACTGGATGGTAAAAAAACCCCTGTATCATGTCCCTGTTCCCTGTGCAGTTCTCCAACACATTCCCAGCAGTATTTTCACCCTTAATTACCACTTTGTACCCTCATAACATGCCCAGTGGCATGCAACGCCTACTCATATATCAATAAGTGCCATGAATACACACTCTGATTGATGGTACATAGCTCTTACATTATTTGAGACGTTCTGAGTAGAAAAAAAATGGATACAGTAATAATGTCATGGAACTACAGAAACAGTTCATGAGACCAAATAAAGAAGTCAGGACCATGCAAAGTGTCGAGACATCCACGCTGTGCCAACTGACCCCAGAGCAATAGGTTGGTCCCTGGTCTTATTTTATTAAGCAAGGTGATTACAGCTTCTAAATCACTATTATTTATCTTTAAAATAAAGGAAATTTCATTTCCTCTACCTTGCAGTAGTATTGTATGGATTGATACAACAAAGATGTAACCAAGGAAACTTGATTTCTTTTTGAATAAAATATTCTGTTACGCAACAAGTGATTAATCTCATTAAATAACTTAAGGGACGGGCAGATACTGTCCTAAACTATAATGATATAATTCCAGTGGAGTACTTTTCTCTTTTGGAGAGTCACACAGGCTGCAGTTGGAAGAATATCAAAGGTGAGGCTTGGGAGCAGGTTGAAATGAAACACAGAGCCAAAGAATGACCTACCAAGGGCAAAAGTGTGTGTAGAGGAGAGGGAATGAAGCACACAGATGATAACCAGCAACAAAGACCAATGACTTTGGGAGAATTGGCAAAGAAAATGGTGGTGGAGAATATAGCTTTCACTTGGACTGAAAACAGTTTCGGGAGCCAACAGGAACTGCCAAGGCAAAGTAATTGTGCAGATTGGGATCCTCAGTGGAGGAATTCCAGACATGGGTAACGTGTAGCTGGAAAGAATGAAAAATCAGTTTAATATGGGAAAGGGACAAAAAAGGCAGAAAGTTAGAAAGCAACATTCTAGAGAGCTGTTGCCTCACAGTGTTAACAATATTATAATGATAAATCTAGCACAGTAACTTGGGGATTAGGATAAATATTTTTGAACCTTGTGGTGGGTTTCTGAATATTTTTCACACACCCTTTGATTTTCCATTACATTTTCCCCACAAATGTACTTGTGTATATACTTCTCTTAGAAAATGAATACTAGATGGTCATTTAATACATCTGAAATGAAAGAGTTTTATTATAATATGCCTGCATTGAGCTTTTTGAAAAGCAGAGAAATTAAGATACATCGTTTTGGGAAAAACATTTAGATAGCTGAAGTAAGTTTATGACTAAATCAAACTTGCATCAAACAGAAATAGAGATTTTAAAGCTATATGCATAATACCTTACTGCCCCTTCATATGGTTCCCTACATTTCAAACACAACTCATCCTTCCCCTACCAAACCAATCCTGCTCTGGTGCCATCATGCCCTGGAGGAATCATGCTTACTTATCTGCTCTTCTAGGACTGGAGCTATTTCTCCATGGACAACCTCCTCATTTAGATGTAAGTCTGCAGTATTCCAATCCTTTATTATCATGGGATATCAGTAAGATCAGTAGGATAATTCAGGCTGGAAGGGAATTAAGGAGGTCAGATGAATATACTTTATTTCTTCTAATGGAAGAAGCTGGGTGTTAGAGAAGGAGAAAGCAGGTTGATGTGCTTTAAAATAGTTTGATTTACATACTTGAATGGCAAAATAAGCTCAAATTAGTTTGTTAGCAAGTTCTCTTTTTTTTATTAAGAAATAATTTCTGCCTCTATGAAGTTTCCTATTGATGAGTATTTGCGTTTCAGAATTCTTTGTGAAAGTTTCTGCTAAATAACTGCCAGGCTTGACATTGGGCAATTTTCAAAATCATATGCCTATGCAAGCAAATATAAAATGTTTTTAATGAACTAAATCAGTAGCTTTTTACTAAGTACCTTAAAAATGTAGATAAAGCCTGAGTACTCCACACAAATAATACTTTAACTTTGTGATTCTACAGCTCTTCTGCAGAACTGATCTTGATGTAGTTGTATAAAGGAGAAACCTTTAAAAGAATCAGGACTATGCTTCCATTTTACACATACTGTGTTTTTTTTCACAGAAGGAAGCCTTTTAATAAGGCAAGGCAAATGTAAATCAAAAAATGTATTTAAATAGGTTCCTGCATTTACCAGTGATTTTAACAATTCTGTGGGTCTCAAACATTTTTAGTAAAGATGTTTCTTTACATTCAGAAATGTCATTAATGCATCAATAGAATATTTGTGCTGCCATCAGAATGACTGACACATTCTGGTGGTTATTTTAAAAGTAAGAACAGAACATATGTTCAGAAACAGCATTAAGAACAGCTCTGCTAAGTCCAAAAATCAGAGTAGATCATATGTTGCTGTATGACTTTGAAATATTTGAAATAATTAAAAGGCAGGCTAAAGCTTTTATCAGTAAAAATAAACATGAAATTAGATGTATGCAGCCTTTTGAACCCTTATTACTTTTTGAAATATTTTTACAATACTGCTCCTGGGGACTAAGTTCAGTGGGAAAGGAAGTAACGAGTACTCCACAGGCTTGAGCTCTCAGCTGTGCAGGAACACACACAAAATAAGTCGCTGCAATTAGAAAGAAATGAAATGCAGATTATATACTTAGCACAAGTCTCCCAGCAGGAATGGTTAAGGATACCATTTCATTCCAGAGAGACCCTAAGAGGTCTGGCTGCAGCCACAGCCTTATCCCGTTGCTAAGGGGATAGTGTTTGTCAAGCACTTTCTTTTGTTGCTAGACGCTGTCGCCCTCCTCTACAGAGATCAGTTTCGCCTCCTTTGCATGCAGAGCAGCTACACAAAAGTACTCAGTGCAACCCAAGAGTGGTGGCTTGAGCTAACCAGATTACAGGTGGGAGGGCAGAGAAGCAAAGCACAGGATCAGAGAGTGCACTAAAGGCAATTAGAGGGAGATGAAGAGTGAGAGCGAAGGAAGCTGTTTCATGGCAACAGCAGTGACTTTGTCAAGGTTAGCCTTGACAAAGAACAGCAACTGTGGGTAGATTTGGCCAGGGCTGGTCAATAAACCAGGACTGCCATACATGCTGTATGTAACTAACTCTGCAAACCACCCTGTGAATCTCTTCTCGCTTCCCCTTCCCTGGGAGCACAATTAACTCTCTGTCCTGACACCACCACCTATGCATGCACCACTTTTACAAGCTGCCTGGGCCACAGTGAAGAGAATCTCTCCCACTCTCAGATTCTCAGTGCCGGTTGGTGAGCAACCAGCTTTAAGAACATCCTGACAGAGGAACTGCTGTACCGTTCAAGAAATCTGAGATTAAAATGTTTTAATAACCAACACTATGACAGCTTTAACTCTGCTTCTGTATATGCTGTGGTTTTACAGCTTGTTGCAGCTCAGCCTCTGTTCACACCGTTTGCAGTCTCTCATCTCTATCAGATCAGAGTGTGACAGCAAGGTCATTCATTTTGTGCTGGCATGAACCAGACCAGTAGCCTCTGTTAGCATCCAGGAACTTGTTCTTTCTAAAAATAGAACTTCAGCAGAACTGGATCATATCTTTCAATCCCCTGTTAATATTTTAAGTACGAATAACGGAGATTGAATTTGATTATGTTCCATTGTATTACCTTTGATGGCTTTTTGATGAAGAAGATTTTTTCCATTAAAAAGTAGGTGTGGCTTTCTGAATGGCTGTTCTCAGTTTGTATGTGCCTGTTTTCATATCACTGTTTTATACTATGGGCTTCCCTAATTTGATGTTCACATAACTCTTTTGTAAGAAAGCACAGTAATCCCCATCCTTTTGTGCATTGGGATATTCATATGCGACACCTGTCTTTGAAAGAGCATGGGTTTTTTTTGTTTTTAATTCTCATTAAAATGAAATCTTAATTTTCTATGTGCAGATGAATGGTTCATTTTTCATATTTTGCTGGAGTTGTGAAGGCCATTTGTTAGGCTTTGAGATTTCTAATGTGATTTCCCAAGCAAATTAGGCTTATCTGAACATGTTCTCTTTGTCAAATGTTCCTACCTGTGAAAGCTGAGGGAAGCCTCAGCCTCAGGAACAGTTGGTCAAGTTCATCAAGATCCCAGAAATAATTAGGTTCCTTCTAGTTTCATGGAAACTAACTTCCATGGAGAGAAAAGAGAACAAAACTAGTGCTCCCATTGAAGAAAAGGTCAGGAGAATTAAGCAATTATGACAATTCATCATTTGAACCTTTTGTTTGGCAGCTTCTTGGCTGTTCAAACAGGTTTTTCCTGTGCAAAGCTCTGGAATAATTGCAAGATGTCCTGTTAACACTGGGAATGTAGCAGAGGATATCATGGGGATAAGCTACAGATGTCCCACTGGGGGGGAAAGGAGATAAGTGGTACAGAACTACATCTGCAGGACATCCACTTCATCAGCTCAGCTTCTCATGGAAAAACTGGCATGTCTGCATGGATTGTGGATGAATTTAGCATATGATTTCTCTGCACAGTTTTGGTTTACCATGTCTGTAGTTTGTGTGAGCACATGTGCTCATTGATCGGCACATTTCTTTGGATTCGCATTTAATAGTCCTAGCTGTATCTTCATTAGGTTTTTGTTTTGGCAACATAGTGGAATAATGTTAACTTTGGTCACTTCAGCCAGTCAAGAATTTTATGAGTGCACCAAGAAGAGTCGTTATGTTATTCATCCAGCTCTGAAGTTTGCATGTGACTTATGGCTAACTGAACATCCACTAGAATAATTAGGCATAAAAAAATCACATTTTTATTTATGTTTTAAATTTTTATTTCTGTAGCAGATGCATTACCCATGGATTAACAATGTGAAACTGAACAAAAATATTTGCATTTTGTTTTAGCTCATAGAACCTTTTCCAACTGTATTCCAGTTGGAAATCTGACCTTGTGAAGTCCCAATTTGGCAGAAGGAAGGTGCTGCTGGAAACACTGTTTTTTCAGCTTCTCAATCATTTATTCATGACGCATTAAATATTATTTGGCCAAATCATTTGCTTTAAGAATCAAGTTTATGATTCTTATCCAAGCAGAGAAGACTTGAATATATCTGGTGTATCACTCTTAACCACATGTAGCTATGCAATTTCAGAGGCCTCAGACCGTCTTTCTGAGCTTTCAAAAACTTTGAGAAGCTAAGTAGGAGTTACTGGTTATTTACTTAGTGCCAAAAACTTAATAATGCAAACCTTAATATTGAAAGGTCAGGTATTTAATGTCCTAATAAAGAACACTTTGCATGCGAAACTAATCTGATTGCAAATCTGATTGGCAGTGTTCACAAAATTGCTGCCAGGAATCCTTACGGGAAGTTGTAAACTGATATCCCAAATCAATTAGGACACAGCCCTGTATTATAATTCTTAGCCATCTTTTCATCTGCTGGAGTAATAATATCTTTGGAAATCGTTCTTGAAGATGTTTCAGAGGTTGTGTTTTAACATCAACCTTATGGGTTAGAGATTTTGAGTTTGTCTATTTGTCTCTTCACTTCAACATTGCCGCGCCAGATTTTTTTGCATTCCTATAAATAATCTGCAAGGGCAGAACACCCTGGAGTTGCACAGTGTTGTGCTTCTTACTGGGACTTTTTAAAGGCTCCTTGTTAAAAAACCAGAATTTCAGTTTTGTGGGAGTTTTTAATCTCCTCTTTCAAAATCTGTTTTCATTCCAGATTGAAATATAACCAGAGACAAGGAACGCACACACAAGGAGGTGTGGCTGCACATACACAGTTTTGGAACACCCCATTAAGTGAAATTTCAACAAATGATTGAGTTTTCTAACTGAAAGACTTTCTATTGATAAAATCAAAATGGTTCATTTTAATGTTGCTATTATGTTAATATATAATATGAAGTAAAAAGCCTTGCGATTAGAAGGTTTTTTCTGAAATGGAAGACCTTGGATATTTCTCCCCCTTGCCCAACGCCATTTCAGTGAAATCACTGTATTTCTACAGCGTACCTACAGCTGAATGAAATGGCAACATTCCACTGGAAAATTTGCATCCAGCTGTTGGAAACTTTCTTTCACTGTTTGTTCAATCATGAACTCACTTCGTCCACATCATGACAATTACAGATAGCTTATCTGTCTGGCATCTTAATTAGCAGATTACTAATCTAGGGCTTCAACCTTTCTGGTTTTCGATAATCTGTGTTTTCTAACCCTTCAGTTTGTCTTTTCATTCATACATGCTATGGTTGTCATATATTCTAAGTCTTCATGAAGCATAGACTCTTAAATTATATCTGGTTTAATACTAAGATTATGGCTAAAATGGAAGACAAAATCCAAAAAAGGTTTGGCAAGGATCATGCTTTAAATGCATCTTTAATGTATTTCTGTTCCTATGGCACTCATGCCAAAGTTTTCAGCAGCTTTTGGTTTTAATTGCCAAAGTGGCTTCATATCAGTGCAGTGGGATAAGTTTCTCCCGTGTCGGTAGTTTGTTGAAAAGTTTAGGGTTTATAGGATTAAATTTATCCTGTATCTGCCAGATAGGTGCATTGCTGTCAGCAAATCTGTTGTCACAATAGGTTCTTGCCTTTAACAGGAAACTCTTGATAACCTGTAAATTGTTTGTACATTATGGATTTATGACCTTTACATAAGGTCTGGACTTGAGCTGTAGTCATGTTTGTGTGCAGTCATGTTTGTCTGCAGCTCTGCTTTTCTGCAAAGGGCATACTCGTGGGATCATATGTAAATGCTTCCAGCAGGAAGAATTGCCTATTGGATTGAGTAGAAAGCTTCTGACACATCCAAACTGACCAGCTGTGCTCCTTTCATGCAGGCAATGGATGAAGCTATAGTTTATACAGTCTCAATTACAGCATAGGAACAAAATAAAAATAGTTGAATTTTGGAAGTTAGTTCAAGATTTGTCCCTCCTGGTAACATTGACAAAAATGAGACTGTTATGGTGGTGGGCAGGAGTATCTGCTGTTAGAATTAAGCTTAGAAATTTTCAACATGTACTTGTGAAACTCAAGCACAAATAGAACTGATTTGATTCAGCATAGCTTTGAAAAGTCGTGTTTTGGTTCCTTACACATACTTTTCACACCATCTCTTTGTTGATGTGGAACCATGTTTGTCCTGAAACTGTTTTTTCCAAACTGAGCTTTCATTATATTTGTAGAAATTATGTGTTTCTTTTGTGTTTTGAAAACCAAATCTCTGGACTGAGAGTTACAATCATAGTGTCACTAATTCACAAACATTGGTTTGTTTCTCACCCTCAAAAAGAGTTTGTCCAATGACATGAACTTCTGCATCCCATTATGTTAATTGCATACGTGAATCATGGAATCGTGAAGACATGCAAGGCTCTCTAAAAATTTTGGATGACTTTTTAAGCATCTCACAAACTAAATACTGGATTCTGTATGGGTGGATGTCTGTGCCCTGGGAAGATTTGATGACATCTGACTGGTAGTTCCTTCATATTGGGGATGCTGCCAAAAGCAAGGGGAGAAATAAAAAACACAGTAGAGAAGAATAATAACTCTAGTTACATACTTGATCCCACAGGATACTTCATCCCTGTGCTCAATACAGTAATATCATCAGAAAGATAGCCATCAACACAAATTGTACAGAAAACTTCAGGGCTGGAACACTTTCTAGGAATGAACAGAAAATCATCAGGGTATCTGAGGTAAATGTCAGTGCTGGTACAGAGAAATACATTTGCCTTTAATCTGTGCTGACATTTTCTCTTTTAAGGTCCTTTTCACAGTTGTTTCTGGTCTGGACAAATGTCTGTAATCTGGGACCTGTGTTTTTCAAGACAGCCATTTTGCTCAGGCTGACTTTGCTTTTAAATGCCTCACTTTAAAGGTTTTTTTTTTTTTTTGGGGGGGGTTGTTTGTTTGTTTGTTTGTTTATTTCCTGAGGTAAAGAACAAAATTGAAAAAACACATTGATTTTTCCATATGACAGAAGATTTCTGAAGGTTGCTAGGCTGAAGGGGATTAATGCTTCCAGGATTTGAATGGTGACATAACATTCGGCAGAAAGATGATATTGGTACAATCTTGTGAAAATTTTTATGTGTTTGGCCAGTCTACACATGTATGAAAAACCTGTTTGTGTGTAGTAATCCTTAGAGATCCAAATGCTAGCAGGACTTTCTGTCACAGTGACAGAGTTTTATGTACATCCTATATCCTGTAAAAGATTACAATATAAAATCCATAACACAAGCTATCTGCTTGGCTGTTTTCTCTCAGTTGCAGGAGCCATGCATGATTTGGCTCAGATGTCCTTCTGGATCCTTGTGGTAAATGCTGCAGGGCCTTGCAAAACCTTGTTCTCTTTGCTCGCTGTGATGATCTTTTTGCCACCTCTGGCAGGTGAGGAGGAGAGCATGGAAGAAGGACGTCCCGGGTGCAACAACAGCTGCAGAACTCCAGGGGAAGAGAGGCTGGTACAAGCACAAGAGAGCTGAGGAAAAGGCATGCAAGGGAGAGGAAGAACCTCTGGCAAGTGCGACAGACGAAGGAGTAGCAACAGAGGTTGCTCTTAACCTGCTCCAACAGGTCCACAGCCTTATTGAACCGGTGGACCTAAAGATGGATGCAGTATTCTAGGTGGGTTCTCATGAGAGTGGAATAGAGGAAGAGAATCCACTTTCTTTAAATTTATCTCCAAAAGACAGTTTCAGCATGGTATTTTAAAAGAAAGGGAAAAGAATCCTGGAAAAGACAATCTGTAGAGGCAGTACTGGAATTACTATAAGTATTTTTGTGCAGTTATGGATGTGGTTAGTTAACTTAATGAACCATGCCCTTGTTATCATAATCTGAGTGGCTGAGTTCACTTGGTTTGTTCAGCCTGGAGGAGACTGAGGAGAAACTTCATTGCAGTCTACAACTTTCTTGTGCGGGGAAGACGAGGGGCAGGCACTGATCTCTTCTCTGTGGTGACCAGTGACAGGACCTGAGGGGAATGGCCTGAAGCTGTGCCAGGGGAGGTTTAGGTTGGGTGTCAGGAAAAGGTTCTTGATGCAGAGGGTGGTTGGGCACTGGAACAGGGTTCCCAAGGTAGTGGTCAGAGCACCAAGCCTGACAGAGCTCAAATAGCATTTGGACAACACTCAGGCAGGTGCAGTGACTCTTGGGGATGGACCTGTGCAGGGCCGGGAGGACCCCTGTGGGTCCCTTCCAACTCAGGATATTCTGTGATAAGGTGAAGCACGGCTGTGCTACCACTTAATGCTCTCGGAGCTTTGGGTTCTTTTTCAGCCATTCGCTTTGGGAAGGACACCCACGGCACAGAACCGTGGAAAGCAGCACACCTTCCCTTCGCACACAGCCTTTGCCTCCCGCCGCCGAGAGGGGCTGAGAGCTGCGTGCGGCGGGCGGGGCCGGGCGGGGCGGGGCCGGGCGGCGGCG
>VZRZ01008814.1:70781-159019 GCA_013398175.1 Climacteris rufus | reverse complement strand
GGGCGGGCAGCGCAGCCCCCCGGCCGGGCTCTGCCGCCCCTGCCCGCCGCCGGGTCCCGGACCGCCGGGGCCCCCCGCACCCGGGCCGGGAATGCCGGTGCCGTGGGTGCGCAGCCCTGTCCACCCTCTCCTCAGGGACTTTGCCAACTGCTCTAAAACTCGTTGTCACTCTCCTGGCCCCGGAGTCTTTGAAAACTGAGTCCCCAGGCGAGGGATGCTCCCTGCTCTCCGCCGGTTGCTGGCAGCTAACAGGCTGCACAGGGGCTGGTGTCCGCAGATCTTTCTAGTCATCGCTTAGAAACAACAACAACAACAAAGGAGCGAGATGTACTAGACACTTGTTGGGTTTGTTTGGAGATGCTCTTCTTCAAAGGCAGGGCTTCTGAGCTTTGCTTTGAAACCTCTCCTCTCGACTCTGAGAGTAATTTTACACCTCGTTAAAAATCCTTAAAAAAAAAACCAAAACAAGCGATCAGAACTTTATTGCCAGCCAGACAAGGACCTAAGGTATGGAGCTTCCTCGGCTGAGGTATTTCCTTCTGAAAGCATCTGTTGTTTTAACTTAAAGGATTTAGGAAAACTCTGTGTGTGTGTGTGTGTGTGGGAAACAAACTGTTCTGGTTTGCCTCGCATGTGGGATGCTTCTCTGCTGTCAGTTTCCCTGGATTAGTAATTCAGACCTCTGTAAGGAGAAGTTGCACTGCTTAAGCAAAGCTGCATGTTCACCCTGTCTTGGAAGCTGTGCACACCAGGAGTCTGAGCTGGCCAGCTTTGTGTTGGCTAGGTTCTTTTCTGCTGAAAAGTCCTCTTGATATTATCAAGAAGATAGCAGAAAAATTCTGCTGGGTCTGGACTTTTTACATAACTCAAGCTCAGAAAGAAAAAAAAATTATCCTTCAAAATCTGTCTCTGTTTTCATTTTAGGCAGCATTATCCCAGAAATCTGTGGGGATCTGTTGGATCTGAAAATATTCACAGTATGTGAAATTTGTGTGTAATATTTTCAGAGGATTTAGGGTATTATTTCTTAAAATTTAAAGCAAATAGTCATGGATGAATAAAGCAATCTAGCCTTTGAAAAGAATGCAGCACTTCTCATTATGGCCAGACTTCAGAAATAGCCCAACTGTCTTGTAGATGTTTATGTGAAATATCCAAAATGGGACTTAAGCTCTTGAGAAAATTGGGTGCATAGTTTACATTTAAGTATGAGGTGGGATTAAAAAGAATTCCAACCATGAAAGTGGTGTGCTAGGTTTTGATGTAGTACTCTTCCTGAAGATGGCAAATGCAATGTATTTTTCTGCTGTAGCCTGTAGCAGGCATGCCTCCTCCTCTTTGTTTTCAACTGACTAGCTGATTGCTCTAGGGTTATAGAGTGTTACAATTTTTATTCCCTATCTTGATGCTCTCTCTCTCTCCTGTTTGTGCATCAGTACCTTGCCTTGACTGTACTGTTTAGCAGTACCGTGTTCTGTCCAGCAGTGTTTAAAAATACGGGTTTGATTGGGTTGAATATTAGCTCTTGAAGGCAGCATCAAACCACGGGGTTTCTAGTCTAAACTGTCAAAATACAGAATTTGCATTGTATCCAAGTAAATTTGTAAATGTATTTAAGTAAACAGAGAAAATATTTTGCTCAATTTTAAAGACACTGCATTTGGCCGGATTTTTAAAAAAAATTTATTTTTGGTAGAGACACAGAAAATAAGCAAGATTGAAAACTTCTCTGTGAAGAATAAATATAAAATAGTTCAAAACTCCTTCAAAGCAGAACACAGATGTGTAGAGTGCACAAAATTAAAAGAGCTCAAATTAATAAAGAATTTGTTAGCTGTTTTTGGCTGTTCTTAAAAATCTCTAAGTACCATTACCAGTGTCACTTTGTCAGCATACCAGTTTACAGTGGTTCTGAAACTAAACCCCAAAGTTTTTTGTAAAAAAAGTGAGGCTTTTTGTATCATCTGCTATAGAGAACCAGGGTGCAATTGACCATGATCAGTGACCCTTTTGGTCAGTATCAGTGCTTTGTTACGATCACTGACAGATGTTTAAAACACAAATATTCTTCCTGTGACCAAGTTCAAAGCCCTGATCTAGTGATTGCAGGAACTATTACATCTTTTTCTTTAGAAAGTTCATGCCATGTTAAAACATGTTCCTTTTTTATTTCTTTATAAAGACATTAGGTTACGGTTTGCACAGGCCAGGCAATCTCAGATTTGTGAGGAAACAACACAGGGCAACCCAGTTGAGAAAATTTTGGCTCAAATGAGATTAAAGAATTGTATTTGCAGTTCTTGTTTCTGTATAATTATTTTCCAAAACAAAGTTAGTATTTACTAGGAGCTCTGTTTCATGATGCAAGGTTATTTATTGCTTAATATTTCCACTTTTTCATAGGGAAGGATAAATACGGAGAGTATCAGAACAGGGAGGTATCAAATATGGTAGAGAGTAAGGCCAAACTGAAAGAGTAGTAAGACCAGACTGGTAGGCAGTCTGAGATTAAAATCCTGTCACCTACCACTGCCAAGGCCTGCGGTCTTGTGACGGTTTGCTGGGATTGGGGAAGAAAGTTGAGGAGTGACTTCTGAGAATCCTTCAGCATTGCTGTGATAATGTTCCCCACAGCTGTGTTAACTTGATTTCTATGCTGCTTCTCCTCTTTTGAGCAAGAGCAAAGCTTTGGTATCTGACTTAAGAGAGATCTGTTGAATTGAGGTCTGGGTGAGGAGCTAGCGGTGGAAACCACATTGCATTGCATGAAGGAGGGAAAGAAATGTTAGAGGTCACAGGTGGAATGTTTTATAACCTAAGACAGAATTGCATGTTCTGTGTATCCTCATAAATCTACTTATACGAGATTTTTCAGCTGCACTTGAACGTGTTCTCCCATAGCACAGGCTGTACAAGTTTACATTTCTCAAGGAGGGGAATACGTCTGGGGATGAACCTTTTCAGACTGAGCTAAACCTTTTTGATTTTGAACTCATTCATATGGTTTCCATTGTGAGGAATTAAGTGCTAAGAAATGAGAAATAGTATTAAAGAGAATAATGAGCTGTACAGATAAAAGGAATCTAGTAGAGAAGAAAGAATTTGTGTGGTGTTGTCATCTAATAAGTTATTGCTGTAGTAATGAGACTAATGAACATGGCTTCCCTTATTTTTCCCCATTGATCCTATCAGTTTAACACTTCTCCTTCCTGATGTGGAGGTCAAGGTCCTTGCCAAGTATCTGTGTTTTTGATTATTTTGTTTCTGAGTGTCTGTGAAGTGTCCTGGTCTTTCTGATGTTTCTGAGAAGATTTTCCCCTTCCTTTTCCCCATCTGCCAGCTGTTTGGTTTGGAGCAGGAGGCTGCACCTCTGTGTACTGTGCAGGGATTTATTGGCTGGTGGGCTCTCCTTGTGTTTGGTGGGATCTGTGTTTGTGTTTGACAGCTGATTTTTATTAGACATTGAATTCTAAAAGTATTCAGTTCTTAAAACTTTTTGTTAATTTTGTCTTAAATTAGCCAGCGAATTTGTAAACAATAGAAGGATGAGGCAGGAAATGAACTGTTTAATTATATAACCCTCATTTCCTTGGGAAACAAAGATAAAAATTATGGAATGAACCTACTTCTTGTTTATGGATACAAAAAGAGAGAGTATTTAGAACACTTCTTCATATAGGTCACATGAAAACTATGCCTCATTGCAAATTTCCAGAATGCAGAAAAGGAAACAACAGAGCAAGGAGCTGCTTACAGAGCTTAGGTAGGAGTATCATGTGTAGCTTTTAGGTTGAATCTGGCCTGGGGAACAGTTTTATCTTGACTTCCTAGTTACCTGGGATATTCAGGTGTCACTGCAGTGTGTACTAGAAGGGTGTGAGATGACATGGAGATCGTCAAGTTAGTACTGACCTGAATTGACAGTAGTGCTTCTGAACCCAAGCTGGTGCAGCCAGGGCAGGGATTGAGCAGCAGTATCAGTATTAAATGAAGTCTAAATATAAAAAGACATATTTTTTCCTTAGGCCCACTTTTAAACACGTGTCAAATGTGTGGTGGATCACATGTCAAGGTATCGTATTGGATCAGCCACACTGGATTAGTTTAATGCTGTCTTATGCTCATTCACTGTCTGTAGTGCAAACTATTCAGTGAGTGTTGCCTGTGATTGTCATTGCGAGGATGAGACCCTGTATTATTTGCTGATGACAATGAAACCTTGTGCCATGTGCAAAATCACCAATTTCCTGGTTGGATTTGTCTTACACCATCACTGCTGGAGTGTTGAATCTATTGAAATAAAGAAAGCTGGTAGGTCTCTCTCTACCTTTTAGATAATAAAGGGGGCTACTTCCTTTACAAAATCCTAACTTCTAATGCTTTACAGACTTCTTTTTGACAAGCTCCCCGTGGGCTGAGATGAAGCTATCATACTTACTACAAGAACAGTTGATGTGTTCACGGGGAATTTTTTCTTAAATTCTCTTAATTTTTAATGCCTAGCACTTTTGCAAATTGGAATTCTTGGCGTGCAAGATGGGCATGTAGGAAAGCAAATACATAGTCACTATCTGATGAAAAACATTGGCTTATGTTGCCATCAAAATACAGGGTCTCTGTAAGAAAGGAAAGAGTTTTGCTGTCTTCCAGAGAACTTTCAACTGTTTTGACCATTAGGCCACATTTTCTCTTCAACCTAATTCAACTATACTTCTTCCAGCTTTTGTAATGAATGATGCAAGGGATTCACAGCTGATACTCTCAGACCTTTTCCTGAATATTGTCAGGTTTTTAACTGCATAAGGCCAAGGGCCTATATTGCATGTAAAAGTTGAAGTGGATTTCAAGTCAGCAAATAAACATTGCACCTCCTAATTTTTGTGCGTTTAACTCTTGCAGATGGGACATGTTTCCTGATTTCTGTGTAAATCTGTCTGTAGAGTAAGAAGGAGAAACTTTGGGAGGGTTTAGAAAGTTAATTCTAAGACAGCAAATGAGTGTTGAGTTTGTGAACTAATAGGTCCGATTCTGCAGAGGAGAATAATCTTTGATGTGAAAAGGGATAAGTTCAGTATGACTGACACATCTTACAGGTGCGTTTGTTCTGTAGGCTGAAATAAGCAGTTTTCCTGCTAACTGGATTCTTTTGAAATACAAATTCTTTGTAGTAATTTCCCTTTGTGTCACAAACTTTCTGCACTATCTGAAATACAAGGAATCCAGTTATTGATACGATTTCTATGAGTATATTTTTTTCTCCATAGATCACAGAATCATTTTAAAAGAAGAAATGTTTCTCAGCTTACTTTCTGTTGTGAAACTTTGCTCTGGAGTAGTGATTAGTGGTATTAACTAAAGACTGTTGGAATGTGCTAAAAGTCATACTAATTTTTCATCCTTTTTTTACTTTTGGCTTTTGTTGTTGACATCTTCCTTTTTATTTCCTGAACATTTAATAGCAGGGTACATTGCTTGGCAATGTATATTTCATCTTTTTGTCATATCTTTTTGTCATTTCCAGTGAAGTTCCTTTTGTAGCTGCTGGTTTTCTTTCTATTTTTAGTTAAAAAAAACGATTACAGTTTTTAGGTGAGCTTTGAACCATTTATACTGGCTGTTTCTATTAGTAGTTGTATTTATTGTATTTCTACATTTCCACCAGTAAGACTTACCTGAAGAAGTACTTGACTGAGAACAAGGTGAAGTAAAGAATTTACTAATATTTTTTTAGTGCTAATTATATTTCACTTGTCAGAAGAGTAGGGAAAGAGAAGATTCTGGTCATTCTGGATAGAAAGGAAGCAGAGATAATACTCTTTCCATGATGAGGGGAGATGGTCCCAGATAACCTCTCTACTTTATGACTTAGCTTAGAAAAATTGGGTCCGAAATACATTTCTTTTTGGCTGCTGTAAGTCCATGTAGATACTTCCATTTATTTCATTGTGGGTAGGATTGGATGCAAAATTTGTTTGAGAAACAGAAATGGCTATGCTATTCTTGATCAGTTGTCACTGATTGCTATTTCATTGATCAGTGTCATTAGTTCTTTTGATTACAAATATAATTAAAAAGAAAATATTTCCCATGAGAAAATGGTTTTGATGTTTACCACTACTTTTATGGTTGGATTAGAAACACCAAAATATTCTTAGGACAGATAGACGACCTTATCCTGAGGCTAAGAAATTACTAGATGGGCATAATTTTGAATGGTGCTAGCAAAGAAGACAGTCTTTACAGTAGGAGTTTGTATTATAAAATCAGCACATAGGTTTCTGAATTTTACTCTTGAAAACTTCTGGTCTTGAACATGTCTGCTGCTAATTTAATCTAATAGTTATTTCTCTTATTAGTGGGTTAGACAGTGAATAATTGTTTTATATTCACCTTTTTATATCAACCATCTGTTCTGGGGTTTTTTTCAGGTCCAATAGTCAGTCTATTAAGTTACTCCTCATATGGAAACCATTTATGTTTTAACCATTTTCATTGACTTTTTTTTTGCCTTTCTCTGTGTCTTCTGTGGTTCTGTTTTATTCTTTGAGATAGTGGGATCAAGAGGAGACCAAAATTGCACAAAACATAAAAGATGTAGGCATATAAATAAGTATATAGAATAGCAAATTTAATTTTTTTTTTACCTTGCTCTCTCTTTCCTTATAAATTCAGATGTTTTTTGTTTTTCAGTTTACTTTTTGACTAAGTTCTAAGCATTCAACTTTAAACATTTCATTTTTTACATATGCAATATTATTTGTAGTCTAAAACTGTGAAAAGGATGCTAAAGGAATGCAGAGGTGATTTTACACCAAGAGTGAGGATGGGCTAATGATTGTATGTCACCTTTTCAGGAAAAACACTGATGCCAGTTGTAGAGTTGCTGTTGTGCGAAAGTCTTCAGCTTTACTTTCCTGTTACAGTTGGCTGCCCATTCAGCTAAATCAAGATTCCTCCTTAAATTCATGGTGTGAGGCAGTTCTACAAGTAGACGTGTTGGTATATGCAACCCAGAACTCATTCATTATAGTTGTCTTTTTTAATATTTTTGTAGCATGTTCTATGAACCACTTAGCCTAAGAATGGGTTTCCTGAGTATGTTGCATTTATAGCAGAAGCATGAACATTTTCACATGCTTCAGACACAGGAACATTAACATTGTGTTAGGCTTTATCACTTGTATCCCATTGTATGTTTCTGCACTGTAGCACCCTCTTCCTGCTACTCAACCTGCTCAGTGTTGTTGTTCTGCATTGGAATTTTGTGTCTTTGCCAAGGGAAAAAAATAGTTGTCTAATGTTGAATAATATGTTAAGTAAACGTCTGTTGAATGTGGTCCAAACTTACGAAAATGCTAATTAAAAAACAATTCTCAGCAGGAAAGTAATTTATTACATAAGAAGTGCCTCCTAAAAATTACACCTGATGACAAAAGGCTTTTGTGATACAGTATAATGTTCTGCTGCAGCTACTGGCACGGATTTGTTGCTGAGCTGAAGAATAGTGAATTTTATATGCAGCAGCCTGAGTTGCATCACAGTTTTGGTACTGGAACTGGGACTGTGCATCATGTTTGTTGATGGGCTGGAATGCCCCCTGGCTGAGTTTATGGATGTTGCCAGGGACGGAGTAGTTAATAAGTTGAAGGGAAGGGCTGCTCTCTGGCAGGTGATCAGCAAGCTCAGAGTGGGCTTAAGGAACCTCAGAATCTTCCACAGGGACAGATGAAGCCCAAGCCCTGCACTACCAACTGCAGACAGGCTGGCTAGGAGCACCTCTGAACAAAAGACCCTGAGGATCCTGGTGAGCAGCAAGCTGAACATGGACCAGCCATGTACCTGTGGCCTGAATCCAGCTGTGCTGATCCAGCATGAGAGGCTGACACACTGGACCTCAGCAGAGTGCTGCTAGGCTGGGAGGGAATTGGGAGGACATGGCACGTGAGGAGAGGCTTAGGAAACAGATTTGTGTAGTCTGCGGAAACCTGTCAGGGACTCTTACAGCAGCCTTGCACTGTGTAAGGGGATCTAAGATGTGGAGATGGGTTCTTCAACTGCACAATGAAAGCATGTGAGGCAGTGGGTGTGAACTGCATCAAGGGGAGTCCTGGCTGCTGTAGGGAAGAAGTGCTCGCAGTGAGCGGGGTGACACCTTCCCCCTGAGAACCACTGGTGCCTGGAGATGTCGTGGGATCATGGCTGTTGCAGAATGTGTGTGGTTTTGGTCCAGAGGAACCTCCTGTAAAGCTGTTCCTGATCCTGCTCTGAAGTCTTTGAGAGCACCAGATGTCATTCCCAACCTAAGTCACTCTATGATAATGCTTGTGCTAAGTTTCCTAGACAATTCCTGTCAGCACCTAGTAGTGAAGTTTCAGCTAAAGTCCAAACATAATGGATCTTTGAATTTTGAATTGTACTAATTTAGAAAGACATAAAATTTTCCATTAATACAAAATTTAGGAGGTACTTTATCGTCTTTGACATACACCTTTTTATCTTTTCGGTGTCACAGGCATATTGGCAAATAAAAACTTGGTATACAAAAGCTTGGTCTTAAATTGAGAAAATTGAAACGTCATCAAATGTTTCAGCTGCCTCTGAAAACATCTGGCTGTTCTGTTTGTGCTAAATGTTTGAAGGATTTAGATTTTTAGAGCCCCTAGGTGGATCTTTTTGCTCAAGAAAATGAAAATGTTGCATGTGCAACTCTAAAATTACTTAATCTTTCATTATTTTACATCTTATTTCCATTCTCTGGAATTATGAAAAGCTCTGCATCCCCAGGTGGGTTTTTTCTATTCTCAGATTACATTTGGGACAGAGTATGATATAGTTTTATATGCAAACTCACTTAAAACCTTAAAATTTTAAATAGGAGATCATGTTCATAGTCAAGATGATATAGAATTAATAATAATTTATGTCTAAATAAAATAGAAATTTTAATTAACTGTAAAAATATGGTGAACTAACACTATATTAGGATAAATTACTTAAAAATAATATTTAAAGAATGAAATGTGAGTCATACTACTGAATCTTTGTGATTTGTGGGCTAACAAACACAAACCCAGTATTTTCAGACTTGAATGCTAAGTTAACAGTTGACATCTTGCTGTCATGTAAAATGTTTCCATATTTTCAGTTTAGTTTCTGTCAGAGACTAGGGTATGCGAAGTTGAGAGAATTCTTGTGAGTTGGAAGGACAGAAAAACTTGTATTTATTTGTTAATCTGTGAATAAAAGCAAGGTGTGAATAATGTATTAGTTCTGCAGTTTTGAGGACCACAGGGGAAAAGAAGAATCTGCCCAGGTCAGTTGAGGATAAAATTTCATGTCTTTAATACATTGGTTAATTTAAAATATAATAGATACTTTCTTCAACTTTTATATCGCTTGATGTATTTTTATTTAACAGTTGATTTCCATCCAAAAGCAGTTTGGGAAAAAAGTAGTAGATTAATCACCTATTGAAAAAGAAATAACATTCAGCATGTTCTAGCAAAATGAAAAGTAATAAAATCCTAACTGAATGCATGTTAAATGGTATCAATTTATTTTGTAGCCTTGTGGTCAATAAAAAGTGACCTGTCAATTAATGTGAAGGCTTTATTTAGTGGAGCATTATCTTATTTTATAAGCTAAATGTTTTAATAAGGATGTCTTGCTTTAGAAAACAATAGGTAGCAATGCAGAATCCAAACCTTAAATTAGTATTTTATGATACGATTTCAAACTGGTTGATTTCACTGAGAGCAATGAATATATTTAAAATCTATTGCTGCTCTCTTCTCTCAGTTAGTTCTAGATGAATCTTTATTTCTAAGTGTCTGGTACCTGTGTAATGAAAAATCCTTTTATTTTTTTGCAGTAATTTTTATTCTGAAAAATCTTTCTATTTTTTTGCAGTAATTTTTATTCTTTCTTCACTGCTGAGGTAAAGACTAATGGGGGAAAAAAATTTAGAGAGAAGACTTTCAGTCACTGTTCTGGTTTATCTTTTGTACCTTGACGATGATTGCAATGACTTTAAAGAAGATTATAATCTTCTCTCTCTGTCTGGTTTTGGGTTTTGTTTGTTTGTTTTTTAATGCCTTGTCGTCATAGAAGTGGATTATTTTTTAAATTTAGTTTTTCTTATGTTTTCCTTCCAAAATGCTTTATGAATGAAAATTATGTTGTCCAGCTTCTAGAATGCACTGAAAAGAGGGAATTATACTGCTATTACAACTGGCTTTTATAAGGGTGATGACTCTACAAAACTCCTGGGACCCTCAGACTCACTGATACTTGATTTCCCATTCAAGAGTATATTTGAAGTTTGTATTTCATATTTCTGAGTATGTTGACATAAAATAAGGACTCTTTACTTTCATAGGCATAAAATTTTATTTTAGAAGAGTTATATTTTACTCCATTTATTTGATCCCTCTTATCCTTTTCTCCCTTCAATATATGGATTTCCTAGTTATTTCTTCAAAATGTAAATTTAACTAGAAACACAGGTATTTTCTTAAAATTTTAACACCATTTGCTAGTGTTACCAATCAAGAGTTTTAAGTATTATTTGATATTATATCATAATAATCTTTATTTTTTGTCATAATTAATTTCTTATGGAATGAAGGAGAGTAGTAAGTGCTGTATGATGTATTTCTGTATTTTTGAGATGGGAAGAATTTTGTTACCTAAAGCTTGTTTTAGTGTGTTTTGAGGTGTTTGGAGCCCAGTAGTGATTAATGCATATGGAATAGATGTATTGTGAGGTTTTGAAATTCAGTTTTGTATTTTAATGAGATTGCAGAGAACTGGGTATGAAAAGCTAGGCAGTTCTCCTCAGTTCTCTATTCATATCCCTGCAGATTTTTGTTGTCAGTTGAAAAAGGCTTACTGGGTTGGCGTATACTTAAGAGAAGCCATAGCTTGATGTAGCTTGGAATTGTCAGGTTTGATCATGGGGCATATCACTCCAAAATATTCTTAGTTTAGATATTATATAGAT
The DNA here is from genome assembly GCA_013398175.1 of Climacteris rufus. Lineage (NCBI taxonomy): Eukaryota > Metazoa > Chordata > Aves > Passeriformes > Climacteridae > Climacteris > Climacteris rufus. The sequence continues at coordinate 148,017 of VZRZ01008814.1, read as the reverse complement.
ATTATATATTATATTATATGCTGGTGTTACCAGCTGTAATACCAACATTCAAATGCTTTTTATTAAAATGTGAACAAAAACTTAGTATTTCTAGGAACAATTTTATTATTCTCAAATAAATATCTCAAATTTTATACAACTGTTTTTTTTTTTAATTAAAAAATATCTAAAAGAGGAATTCCAGGCAAGCCCAGTCTTTGATAACAGGGTTTCTCTTTTTTTTTATTTTTTTGTCATGGAAGGTTATTATTTTGACAGTTCTTCTGTAGGTGCCTTTCTAGGTACTTCCTCCAAACAGGAAATTGTTTTTAACTTGGGAAACATTCGTATGGCTTCTGTTAAGGTGCTTGCTTTTGTGATTTTATCTGTATAAATTCAATGTTAAGTTCTTGAAACTCTACCACCATTAGCAATATTAAGCCAAAGGTGCATTTTTTGTTTTCTCTAAAGGATTTAATGTATAAATTGAAAATTCATTAAGTCAATCTTCTGCATTTTTATTAAATGACAGGGTTTTGGAGCTGTCTTTTACACCGTTTTTAAGCCTTATTAAGAAACCAAACACATTTTGTTTGTTACTGTTTTCTAATGATGTATTTCTACATAGGTGGAGAACGAACTTGTGGTGTACATGAACTGATCTGCATTAGAAAAGGTAAGCAATGATTTGTGAAAGTGAACTCCTTTAGCTTGACAAGCACTCCTGAGAAATCTGCCTCCTGTTATGATCTGACTTTTTGTGGATCTTAGTGTTGCATCTTTGTGTTGTAGAATCTTTTGATGCTGGCACTGTCAATGGAAAAAAAGAAAAAAAAAGAAATTACGAAATCAAATTTGATTTTTCACAAGAAGGCAATATGTGCTCCTGCAATATTCGCTGAGTTACATGGAATTTGTTAATGTTGCCAGCTGTGATGGGTAACCATGAAACTTTGATCTTTGCTTTATGCGGATATTTGTAGGATGATATGATTTTTAGTAGTGATAGAAAGTTGTGAGGATGTTTTAAAGAAAATGATGTAATGGACTGGCAGTCTGTGCCTCTGATTTCAGGTGAGATCCTAATGGCTCAAACTTCTGTGATAACAGCTGTCTCAGTAGTGAAACCAGCAATTGACAGAGCAAGGAACAGAGCTGTGCTCCAGAGAGGGCTGTTACAGCTTAAAGTTGAGCTGCAGTGACTGAAGTTGGAGCTTGACAGAACAGCTTGGCTGATGTAAAGACAAAATACAGTTCTGTTTTCTGTCCCTTTTGGCAGCCCTATGCTCCTTCCTGCAGTTTTGCTGTTGAATCTCTGTTTTCTGATCTGAAAGCTAATCTTAAAAAAAAAAAAGTTTCTTCAAGGATTAGTTCCTTGAATTGAGTCTCAGTTAGGTCAGGAGAGTCTCTGTACTTTCAAAAGGAGGGAATAAGAAAGTGTGATGGGAGAGGAGGAAGGCTGCAAGACTCTCCTGACAACAACTTAGTGTTAGACTGGCCCAATAGTATTGTCAAACCACATCATTTTTTGTGGGAAGAAATTTTGTTTGTCCTCTTAGTTGCCATTGCTTTCACTGAGACATTTTGGTAAAATTGTTTAGGTTTACTGAAACATTTATTTAACATTGCCTAGCCTCAGAATTAAGTCTACCAGTTAAGGTCAAAATAGCTTTATGGTCAAAAGTAATCTTTTCCAAATACCTATTAAAAGAATTATTAAGTGTTGTGTGTGGTTTGATAATACTGTAATTAAAAACATTTTTCCTCTTTTCTAAGATGTGAATAATTTAGATCTTGCTTTTTTAAGTTCTCTCTCATTTTGGAGAGGAGGTGAATTTTTTTCTTTTTATTACTGTCTCTGTTTTTGCTTTGATGGGTAAGTCAGTACACACAGTGCTCTTTATTCCTTCTGCAATAGGCCCTGTTTATCTTTTTGAACTGTGAACCTCATTGGAATTTCAGAAAGCCTTCTGATCAAGTTTCAAAATCTGTTAATCTTGCTAATCACTATTTATTTTAGGATACTGTACTGATTTTAGGAAAAACATTTTTTCTGGAAGCAGTGCTGTAGGGTTTTAATATTACTTACTGGGAAGTTAAATTGAAAATACTTGGATTTTTTTAAAAGATTGTGTTACATTTGAACATTAAATTCTAAGCTACTTTAGCTATCGATACAATAAAATTTTCTTCCTTTTTTTAAAATAACAGTAGCATGGAACCTGTGTTTTAGCATTGGTGGTTATAAATTAACCTAGGGGTAAGTGATTAAAAGAGAAATATCCTCTCAGTGCCATTTATACTTGCATCATGTTGGATTCCTTTTGAGTTCATATAAGTTTCCATGTCTATTCTAACCTTGTGTCCCTATGCCCAGCCATGTTACTGACAAATTTCTTCTTGTAGTCGATGGATTGGGTGCATTCTTGTCTTGCCTTTGCTCCCTGCTTGGTAGTACCTTTAAAGCAGAAGGTGCTCGCCACTGTACTATAAATCTTCCAGTCCTTGTAGAGGTTTGGTTACTTTATCTAAGACTTTACATCCTCTTATAGACATTCAAGATGATTTTATTGTCTGACCAAGGCCAGGCTCCTAAGGACTGCTTTATTTGCCAGTTGTCCAGCCCTGCTTGCTTGCTGGAATGAGCGTGCAGATGCGAGATCTATACTGGCCTCTTCAGAGTAAGACGGCATTTCCAAGCTGAGAATTCCTGGCTGCCAGCAGTCTCAAGCTGGTCAAACCAGGCCTTCCAGCTTTGTCCTTAATACCGCTGAATACTCATACCAAGCTAATACAGGATGGAGTTCCCCATCTTTTGACTGTGCTGTGAAAGCCAAGACGTTTTTATATCTGTAGAAGTTGGATGGACAGATTAGTGTTCATACTGACATATGGGTAATTCCTGCAGTCTTGTCTGGTGCTGGGTAAGGTTGCAGTGTGCCCTTCTCCTTTTTCTCAGGTGTCTGTGTGACTGTGGCACCAGGAGAGTACACTCCAGCACTCCTGGCATTCATCCATTCCCTCATTTTCATCAAATACTCTCTGTCAGTCTTTGAGAGCTGGTGCAGTGTTTGACAGAATGGTTCCCTATTTGCTGCTTGCCTGAAAGCCTCTGATGTTTTCTGCCAGGGGATGGTGGGTAACTGTGACTGCCCTGTGACTGGAGTTAGAGTGTCCCTGTGGAACCTCTGAAAGAAACATTAGTAGTAAGCAGCCAGCATTCACTAACTAGAGTCCTTAGAGACATCCAGTGTGCTTTGCTTATGTGTCCATCTTTCTTACAGTCTTTCCAAGTATATGGTTGTTGAGAAGCAACTAATAGGATAAACAGCTATGTTCTATCTATTTTTTCCTGTACTGAATAGGGAAAATGGAAAAGTAAGCATGCAAGCAAGCATGTGTCTTCTATGAATAATGCATTGTTGCCCCGAGTTTTGCAGTTCTTCGATGTTTTCATTCTTCTGTAACAGTTTCTGACACATTCTCTGTAAACATAGCCATGTTTTCCTAACTGTGTTCTATTGTTTGCATTCCTTTCTCCTGGGCGGAGAAATTTGATGGATATTTCTTTTGACCAGTGTGATGGAGGGATGGCTATTTCTCCCTCCAATCCACTGTGGTTTCTGGAGGATATAAAATAGAGTGCGGGGTCTCGACCCCCAGCTTTTTGGCCTGCAGTCTGGGCTCTCTCTTCAACGTGTGTCTGCGTCTTTCTTTTGTGTCCCGTGCGACAATGCATGGGAAAACTTTCCAGTTTCAAGGGCTGGAATGTAATTGCAATTTATATGGGGATTATATGACTTGAAGAACATCTATCGCTGGTGGTTAATTTTTCTGTCTAGATAGAAAAAGAACACATTCCTACATTGTCTTTTTCTTGCCTTTCCTTTCATTTTTTGCTAGAAAAATAGGAAGCTTGGAGTATCAGATGATGAAATGTGGAAAGGGACCAGAAAGGTCTGCAAGGCTATGTGTGACTGCACCATTTAGCTCGAATAACATAAGGAAAACTTAGCTGTAGTTGAAGGCGTAACTGTAAAAGGAAAACCTAAGCCTTAAAAAGGAAATATCTGCTCCAAGATTATTCAGTTGTTAAAATGAAAATAACTTGAAACCTCACTTTTTTTAGGTTTTATGTTTCTCAGATTAGTTAAAACCATAGACTCAAAGGTTTGCAACTATCAGTTATAATGTTCATTGAATATCTGAGATTATGTCAGTTCTAGTGTGAATATGATCCCAATATGGTATCTGTACAGAACTCATATTTGCTACCCAAAGATGTAGCAATTGTCTGGCCTCCTCCCATGTCACAAAATGTTGTTATAACTTTGTAGTTGCCCAAGAGAGACTGTGGTGGGTCCCTTTCTAGACTGCACTAGAAGGATTCAAGTACTTTTATAGGGTCTTATTATTTGGTTTCCTTTTAGCAGATTCATACATTTTTGAGAAGAATCTGCAAAGAGCTGATCAGGAGTAAGGAGACTGATAGGCTTTTCTGAAAGCCTTAAAACCAATTCTTATGTATTTTTAAAGAGGCTTCTGCTAAATGCATAAATACAGGGAGTGTGTGTCCTGAAAATGTGAGTATTTTGTGGCCATTATATAACATCTAATAGCTACAAAATACTGAACAAATCACTTTCCATCTTCAAAAAGAACTTTAAAGATGTATCATCAGCTTTTAGGGAAGCACTGAAGTTTGTGTCTCCTATGTTTAACATGGTTAAGTGGTTGAACTGTTTGTGTGGTTTTATATTTACACATCATTGAATTCTGGAAGTTGGAAAAAAGGAAAAGTAGATTCTTGCTTTTATTATAAATTAACTTCTTGTTTACTTCTATTACTGAGTGGAAGGTTATTTTGTGTACACACACGTATTCAGTGTCTGACAATACAAATTGAAGACTTGGCTATGTAAAGAAGAGTCCTGCTTAGGTTTTGACAGCAGAAGAAGGTTTCTCTGAAACTACTGTTTGCAGTTTGCCTTTTTGCTGGGTATTTTCCTAGTACTACACAGTTGTTTTTGAGACAGTCAGGACAGTTGTGTTAAGTTGTTCCTTTGGTTTTCGCTATGGACATAAGAGAATTCTGGGAACTTGAGGTCTGACTTGAGAAAAATGTATCTTTTTTAGCTGTATAGTGCAGCTGCAAGTCTAACTTGGAATTAACTGTTGTTAGATCTAGTAGTATTTTAATTAAGGCTGTTTTCAGGTTCTGTTTGTACAAACAAGACAGATTTGTGATGAGTGTTTACAATACTGAGCTATAACTGAAGAAATTCCTCTTTAATAAATTCTGCTATGTGTTCACTGTATGACATGGAAGTGACATTAAAGGAGAAAATATATGGCCATATTATTTTTAGGTCTCTCTCACCCATCATTTTTCACTTGTTTATTTTTGAAGTAATGCAAAGTGATACTTGTAACTCAGCAATGTGTTTTGTATTTAATTCATGGAAATATAGGTTGAGTATCTGACTAAGGGCTGAGTTGCACAGATGTTTAAAAATTATTTTTAAGCCCTTTTTTCTTTTGCAAGATGTTCCTTCTATTGTTGTGGCAGTCTTGCAAACAAAGGAAATTATTCAGCAAACTGGCTTTGTGACTAAGAATGGAACAGAAGTGCTCTCTTTAATATGCAAAAGAGAAGTTGCAAAAAGACAATGTCTTCGTCTGACAATTAAAAATGTCACTTGTAATAATAATTTTGAAAAGATAAGAAGGTGTGAATTTTTGCTTTGTCAGAAGTATGTTTAAGTAGAACTATTCTTCTTTAATGTTCTGGACTATCCTTATGCATTTGCATGTGTGTGAATGCTAAGTTGCCAACTGCATTTAATCCAAATGAAAATATTAATATTTATTCATTAGTTTCATTTTACAAGTAGAAACATTATTTTATTGAAAGTCAACTGCATCTGATACTCAAGTTATCCTACAACTTTTATGATAGTCTACACTAAGTAACTGCCTCTGAGAAAGAAATAAAATAATTGTCCCCTTTCTCCCTGCTGTCAACCAGTTGGTAGAACTACTTGTTCTTCATCAAGAGAAAGGTGATGCCACAGATGGTAGCAAATTTCTTCAAATTAGATAACCTCATATTAATGTGAAATGTAAATATATCTTGTTTCTGTAAACAAATCTTGTTCAGATTTGGGCAGTACAAAGTAAAGTGCACCTTCTCTTTTTACAAAGAGGAATAAAACCTCTTCATTAAAAAAGCATATGCAGTTAAAGCTACTTTTATAGTATATGCAGAAAATAGTAATTAATCTGTTCATAATGGTGCACTAGTTAATTTTAAGTAGACAAATACCTTTTTTTCTATGGGGCTTGTAAATATTTTGTATCCCATGAATACTAAACTTCATAGGCTTGGGAGATATTTAGAAGTGTTGTTACATGTTAAAAGAAATGAAAGTAGTAATGTTAGAATTGACATCACCAGAATATATACTGCATTTTGCACTCTGTTGGAAAGGTAATCTGTACATGTTTTGGATTAGAGAAAATTCAATGCAAAGTAAATACTCTTCTTTGCGTTTACTGATGCCTATACAGGAAGCAGAGTATTCTGTGTTTGGAGTCTTCTGGAAAGCAGCAGCTACTGAGGTCACTTAATTCCAGCTGTGGCAGTACCTTTTCTTCCATGGCAGGTTCTGTGTGTAAGAATTTTGCTATATCCAAACCCTAGCATTTCTTCACTCAAGTTCTCATGTTCACATAATAATTTTTACCACACAGTGCTTTGCTGTATATCCTAGTTAATTACTGTTGGATCACGTGGATTGTTTCATGCTTTGTTGTTAATTGTAGTGTCTGATAGGGAAAAATCAGGTTTTAAAATATTTTTATTACATAGATGATTTTTTCCCCTGTAGTGGAGAGCTACTTTGTAATGGGTATGAACTTTTAAACCACCAGTCTCTAAACCCCTGTAGGTCTTTAATACTTTTGCTTTTGGAGGATTATTTGAGAATACCATTAAAAAATTATAATCACTGCTGTTCTCTTACCCACTGTGTGAATAATAGTCATGTAATATGCTATGTAATTGCAACAGATTATTGGGATTTGGAGGTAATCAAGATGATTCCTTGATCAGTGTCTATTCTAAGTGGTAAATGTGATGCTTCCTTTGCTGTTTCTTTTCAGAGATTTCTGTTGAGAGATACTACGTAATGAGAGATGAATTCCATGGAAGAGAGAAAAGGCATTGAGGGACTGGTAAATCAGCAGGGATGGCAAGCTGACAACTTTTTCAGCACATAAGGATTTAGGAATTAAAAGATTTCTGTCAAAAGTTTAAATCTCCATCTCAGACTATGACTTCAGTTATTCCTAAATTCTTTCTTAGATCAGTGGTATTTTGGCAACAAGGGCCCTCTTTGTCTAATTAAATTTATCTCCAAAAGACAGTTTCAGCACAGTATTTTAAAAGAAAGGGAAAAGAATCCTGGAAAAGACAATCTGTAGAGGCAGTACTGGAGTTGCCATAGTATTTTTGTGCAGTTATGGATGTGATTAGTTAACTTAATGAACCAAGCTGTTTTTATCATAACCTCTGAGTGGCTGAGTTCACTTGGTCTGTTCAGCCTGGAGAAGAGGACGCTGAGGGGAAACCTCATTGCAGTTACAGCTTCCTTGTGAGGGGAAGAGGAGGGGCAGGCACTGATCTCTTCTCTGTGGTGACCAGTGCCAGGCCCTGAGGGGAAATGGCCTGAAGCTGTGCCAGGGGAGGTTTAGGTTGGGTGTCAGGAAAAGGTTCTTGATGCAGAGGGTGACTGGGCACTGGAACAGGCTCCCCAGGGAAGTGGTCAGAGCACCAAGCCTGATGGCGTTCAAGGAGCATTTGGACAATGCTCTTCTCTGGAGTGGTGCTATGCAGGGCTAAGAATCGGACTTTGATGACCCTTGTGGGTCCCATTCAACTCAGGATGTTCTATGACTGTATTTTATGAAGTAAATGAACTCTATTTGATGTAAACATTTAGTCAAGTAATTTAATTATCGTAATAAAATCAAATAAACTGTTTTTTAAAATTAAAATACATTCTAGACTTTTTCTTCCTGTGTGAAAGAATTCTGGAATCTAGATGTTAAAATGTATTTTTCTTATTAGTCCTTGTAATTAGATATTAAGAAAATTAAGGGAAAAAGAAGTTCTAATTTATCTCTATAGAAGGGCATATTATCCCTCAATCAGGGTGAAGTGATATAAACGGAATATTAAGAAAAATTGCGATAATTTCTGATAAATTTCCAGTAGAATAAAAGTGACAGTGCAGTTAGACGTGTGTAGCTTTCATGATACACTAATTCCGATAAACTTTTCATGTAAAGAAGCACATTTCTTTTTGGCTTAAAATGAATTTTTTTAGGAATTAACCCAAAAGTGGCTTCTTATATCACTTCAGATAATGTAAGTTCTCTGTTTTCCTCAGTATGACTTTGAAACGTCTATTTAAAGGGCATTGTTATTCCAAACAGAAAGTTAAATAAGCACTTTCATCCTGATTTCGTTCTGTCAGTCTTAAAAAAACTTCGGAAAGGTCCATGTTACTAAAATTGTTAATAACATTCTTATTTAGGAAATACAATGCCCTTTTCAGTTTTGCATTGAAATTGAATTGAGTTGTCATTTTGAGTTCACGCTCATTTGAAATTCTGTGTCACTCATGGTAATATTCTGGATGTTGATACTTGAAGTGTTGAAGTACAGGTAGCTCATGCTGCAGGGGCTTGTAATTTGTACTGGAGAGCATGTAAACTTGCTGTAGAACAAAGTGCAAGATGCAGGAGCAACAAACACAGAGGAAGGAACATCCTAAGACTGGCAGAATAAAGTGTATTTAACATAGTAGGCTGACTGATGTAGCCATTAGTATCTGGCCAAGGTAAGAAGTCTGTGCTGCAGAAGAAAGGCAAAGTGCGAGTTTGATTTGGGGGGGCGCAACATCTTTATATAGAACAGTTTCGGTTTTAATGTTACCTAAATGGAACTAAAAAATTAAAAGCATTGATACATGAGATGTAATAGTGTGTGTTGAGCTTTTCCTGATGGTTGTTTTGGCAAAACATAGAAGAAATAGGTACATTTGTAGAAATGGATTATGTAATTCCAATGTTTTATACGAGAGATAGAAGAAAGAATAAAACAGGAAACATAGGATTTATGTTTGGAATTTTGTCTTTTGATGTGTTTAATAAAATGTTTAGAGGTAATTCTGATTTCATTGTCTGTCATTGATTTTTAGCAGCAACATCAGCTAGTCAATTTTTGTAGTAAAGTTACTGCTGTTTTTTATATGGGGAAGCATTTTAATAGTGATGTCAGCTGCCATATAGTTTATGTTTGTGAAACAGTGCAGGTAGTCAAGAACTTAATGTTTTAAGTCTTCTAATGCAACAGTGGATAACCTATTACCCCTTGTAGGTGTAGCATTTTGTCTGGGTAAAGAAAGTTCTATTCACTTGTTGCTTCTTCAACTACTCCAGCAAACAGAAAGATACTAATTCTGCTAAATTGCTGTGAAACGTTGTGTATTGTTTCCATTGTCAAAGAAAAGCTATTTGGAAAGAGCACAAAATCTTAGGTAGCCTTCAAATTCAGTTGCTTACTTTCAGAGAAAAGACCATCCTATGTAATTAGTCAAAAAAACATTTACATGTAAATTGACACATATGAAAGGACAGTTCTTACTGGTGTTGAAGTAATCAGTCAGACCAAAGTATTTCACTTGTGAGCAGGCTGAGGTATGAGGGGTTTGTTTTTTCTTTTATGACATGAGTTGTCTGTGAGGAATAAATACATCCTGTTTGGAGATATATAATTCAAACATGGAGAAAAGGCCATCAAGGCACAAATCTTGTTGTTTCATTCAGTAACCTGCTCAGCTTTCTAAAAATATGTTAATTTCTTGTGCAAGTTGCAAAGTTAGAAAGAAGTGACATTCAGCAGTATTTGGATGGTAATATTTTTGAGGTGGACAGGAGAGATTATTTCATGTAATGTCAAGATGTAATGGTGTAAAAAATGGATAACAGAAAATCTTCAGGACTAAAGGCAAAACAACAATCCTGTATATTTTAAAGAATTTAAAAGGCTAAAATATCTTTTATTGTTGTTTGTTGTTCAAGTTGTAGAAAAATATAAAACAAGTTATGAATAAAAACAGCCTTACATTTTTCATTTCAAATGTTTGTGCTAGGATCTTAAAGATAATTGGTCTTTTCGGATTATACCCCCTAGTTACATAATTTCTGTATAGAAGAGATAATATTGCATTTGTAAATGAATAATTGAAACATCACTAAGATGATGTGGCTTTGTACATTTGCCAGCTAATGTGAGTATGAAAGCTCCAAAAATAATTGACTAGATATTAAATACAATTTGGAACTAGATATATATTAAAATTTTAAATGCTTTTGAATTTAATATAAAAATGTTACAACTTTTTAAAGTGTTTGAGAATTTTTGTTGTTTTGGTGATATTTATTTGAAGATGCCATTATTTTCTAAAGAGTTTGAAACATCTTTTGAAAAAGAAAAATTATTTAATAACAGGGAAGTATTATTTGAGAAGGGTGCTAATTTGCTATTTAAGATGAAAAGATGGTAAGGTTTCTATGTGTTAATACTTCTGATTCTAGTGACAGTAACAATAAAATTAAAGTGATGTTATTGTAATACTTCTGTGATGAGTATAAGTTTCTATGCCATTTCAAGAGCCTGCAGTTCAATTAGTCTTGGTAACTTTGTAGTAAGACGTTTGTTCTTTTAGTATTTCTAAAACTGTTACATTATTATGAATTTCAAACATAAATTCAGAATTTCATTGTTGTTTTTCTTAACAACTGAGGATAATTATGAAGTTTATACAAGCAGGACATCTGAATTTAAAATGAGACTTTGAGAAAATATTGCTTTTCCACTGGTTTCTGATAGTAGAAGAAACCACTGGGAACCTCTGAGAGTTTTTAAAATGTTTTTCATGGTACAATTAATGCCTAGACAAGTCAGAATTTATGACAATGTGTTTTGAATCAAAATAACTCTGGTGGTGAATGTGGCACAGATGCATTTTTTATACAAAAAGGAACTTTTTTTTTTGGGTCTGTGAAGCATACCTGTTTAACACTTCAGCTGTGAGAAACTAACTGAAGGATTACTGTGATGTATAAAACTGGTATTAATAGATGGGAATCTGTGCACATTTCATGTGGAAAATTGAAGTAGATTGTTTTTTCTGGCTTTATAATGGTAATACATTACAGGATTTCAGCTTGATAGTTTACTTAATCTGTGAACAAGTATTCAAACACTCTTTACATGAGTGCAAATTGATACAGAAATATAATTTTCAAGTCCCATGTTCACACTGAATTACATTAATTAATTAGTCTTGCTGCAGCTAAAGTTTCGTTCTTTTTGTAGGGTATCAGCCAATTTTTTTTTCACTCTAGAAAAATGTCATCAGATACTGTGTTTCCATAGAGAACTACAAAGCTTTCAGACAGTGCCTTTTTTTAACTAATTAGTATCCAGGAAATACTGGAGGACAAAACCCCAAAGTGTTCAGTTTTCAAGTTACTTTTAGGTTGTGGTTAACTTCCTTAAACACATATTTTGATGGATCAAAGCAGTTCGATTGAGGAACAATATAAGCATAAATGAAAATTTAAAAATTGCAATTTAAACCTACAGTTATAAAAGATCAAATGTGAAATATGTGACAGCACTTTTCCCTGAAGATGATGAGCAGTTAATCTTTCCTATTAAAAGAAGACTGTCACTGTCCTGTATTGAAAATTATTCCATGACTGGAATTCAGTTAAATCTCCTGTTCAAAGCAGTGTGGACATTGAATTCAGACAAAGTTGCTTAGGACAGCCTGCTCCAATAATAAAGCAATCATTCTCACAGATAAATGATCCTATGATCTTTATCTAGCTACCTAATCTGCCTTCTTTTTTTGTCTTCTCATCACTTTCCAACTTGTTCTGTGTACCCCATATTGATGTTTCACCTTCTTCATAACTCACACTGATTTGCTCACTGAACATCACTAAATTGTGCCACCTTCAGCTTCACTCTCACTTCTTCTGGTCCCTGTGTTCTGGTGAATTGCAGTTCCCTCTTCCTGGCTTTTCTGCTGCTGCCTCTGTGTTTGATAGGTGTTAGGACTGGAAGTCATTGAAGAATGAAGATTTTTCTGCTCTGGGCCCAGTCTCTAGTCTCATTTGGGTCAGGATCAATAATTCAAAGAAAACTGGGTGTTGTTCCAATAGCCCCAGACATTCTCAGTTATCCATATGCAGTCCTGGAAGGGGTGGGAGCATGCCTGCTGCCAGCAGAACTTTGGGAGATTTCATCTGTTAAACTTTGAGGTCAAAAATTAATATACACGAACTGAGGCTTTTGTCAAATCTCAGAATATTCCCATTTGTGGGAAGCTTCCATGCAAATGTTAAATAGACACCTGACAAACAATAAATGAATGCCTTACACATACCAAGGTTCATGATAATTAAAACACTAAAAGAAAAAAAAAAATGAGCTGCATTTCCTCTCTGTTCCAGAACAGAAATCCACTTTTCTTACCTTGTTGCTCTGCTTAATACAGCAGGATGTCTCATTTGAAGGTATTTGCATTCATTTTCACAGGAAAATTTTCAGGGTTGTAGGCAAAATGTTACATGATTTCTTCTGGTCAGAGGTAAAAAATGAAGGAAAAATAATTTTCAGAGTTTCAGATAGATCTGAATGTCCAACTCAAAACCAAAGCGCAAATCTGTCCAATTCATTTTACATGGTGGAAGGCACATTTCTTTGGATCTTTCTTTCTTTTTCAGATTTAAAAGACACCTGTATAATAGTTTAAGAATAGCACCACAGACACAAATGTTCCCTGTCATCCTGCAGAACGAACTGAGGAGGTTGTGGAACTGCATGTGTTTCTCAGTCAGTACTTTTACATAGATGTATGAGCCCAGATTTACAAAGGGCATATGTCGAATCAGAGAATGATTTCATTTGGAAGGCTCCTGGGAAAGTAATTTGCAGTTCAGTCCCCTGCTCAAAGCAGGGATAACATTGAAGTTGGATTCTGTAACTGATCTAGGCAATCTGTTCCAGTGATAAACCCCTCTTGTTCTGGAATGTTTCCCCCGTCGTCACCAACTGGAATTTTTCTTGTAGTTATTTCGGACTCTTGCCTCTTGTCCTTTTGTATTGCATTTCTGAGAATGCAGAGTCTGTTGCCAATTTTTCTTTAATCCCACTCCTTTTTACATAGTGAAAGATGTTACCATGCAGCATTATAGTCCTGAAGTGAAGTGCCAAGATCTTGGCAAACAGAATTCAAAAATCTGAGAAGTCTTCATAAATCTTTATTAAATAGAAAAAAACCCCAACCCGTAAGTATGGGATTTATGGAGTTGAGAAGAGTCTGGCAAGGTCCACAGGAAGACAGGTATGTGTGAAATCCTAGCCTTCATCCACTTGAACGCAGTCGTGTTCAGTCCTGAAACATGCATGTCTGTGTGTTGTGACCGCAAAAACCACTCTTAGGTCTTACAATGTCTTATTCCCTCAAGGTCTTACTCTCCCTGTTTAGAATGCAGGTTTGAGACATAACTGAGCTTATAATGTTTCTTAATTATGAACATGTTGCTAATAAACCAGTTAACAGATTAATTAATCTGGAATTTAGCACAGGAATCCCTTACAGTTCTATAATGCATGTTACACTTTTGTTAATTGCATGTAGTTATCGAGTTCTTCCACCTTTTATTCTTTTAAACTGCACCCAGATATTATTGAATTATAGTTTTATAACCTTTCACTTTAACTTCCCATCCTGCTTAGCAAAAAATTTTCAATTCTGTCACCATTTTAACTTCTCACCTGAAGTTTTTTGGATGTAGGCCTAGTGAGGAGTCCATTGGGTTTCCCAAGGGGCTTCCCTCTGACATCCTGGCAGCCTTTATTAATGAAGCAGCTCAGCTTCATTATAGTCTGTGGGCATCTGCACTCCTTTCAAAAGATCTGCCCTCTCCTGGTCTTTAACTGCCTGTATAAGTTATTACTTATTTATCACATTTTTAGACTCTTGTTTTTGCTGCTCTTCTATATTCCTTTTTCTACCCACTCTCAAATAAACAAGTTGCCCTTTAATGACTCTTTCCCCATTGCTTCAGTTTGCTACATCCATTTGCAAATATGATATTTCTAAAACGTGTTCCTTGATAATCTTGGTCTTAAATGGTGTAATTGATGTTGTTAGGTACTGATGGTCTTCAAAGATTCTACACCTATCAGAGATCCCCAATACTGCTTTGCAGTTACCTGCTTAATGGCAATTACATATTCTTTATTTTACATACTTTCTAAGACGTGTCAGTCTATGTTGGCCTTTTCCCCCTCTACCTGGTTTGGGTTAAGTGTGCTTTATCTCTATCCCACTTAGCTCTCTCTTGGTTCATATGCAGGTGAACATACATGATTTTTCTCATCCTGTTTTTTGCTGACGCAGTATCCTGCTTGTCGGGGAGCAGCATGGGCCAGCTGGTCCCTGAGAGAAAAGGGGCCAAATGCTGGACATAACAAGGCTGACAGAGCAAGGGTTCAGTCCCTCTCTGGGAGCACTTTCTCAGAGCTGGCCCTGAGTCCAGGTAGCCAAACCTCCACCCCCTTCCAGGAAGACGGGGTGCTCTTAGCTCCTTTCCACTGCTCTGTCTCTCTGGTGTTCTGTTGGAAGTCACTGGTCTTGACAACCTCTGATCATCTCCCTGCTTTTCTGTAAAGAGCCTGTCCAGTCATTCATCAGAACAACTCGCTTTCAGTGTCAGTCCATCTCAGATTAGGACCAGATGCTTTTCTGTTCTTTGAAAAGATAATGAAACATTACCTCAAATTTAAATGGTAGGGTTTTAATTATATCTTGCATATGTATTTGCATATTTTGATATATTTATTAATTATAAATTCTGGTATGTTACAACTTTACAAACTTTTACAAGGTTTTTAAAAATGTGTTTCTTTCTGTTTCTTTTAGTATCTCCTGAAGCAATTGGATTCCTGTCTGCGGTCGGGGTGTTCATTATTCTCATGTTGCTACTTTTCCTATATATTAATAAGAAGATGTGTTTTGAAAATGTTAGTGGTTTCCCAGATCTTGATTCAGGATACACCACAAGAAAGAATTCACAAGAAAAACTTTGTAAGTATCTGACATACAGTGTGCTAAACTTAATTGTAAGAATGCACATTTTTGCAAGGATGTCACAAGACAGCAACGTTGTCTTTTCCTGTGACTGTGCAGTACTTGGAAAGGAACAAACCTTTGTATCCACAAGCCACAGAAATTCAACAGTTATATAACCAAAGAGTTTGCATTTATTTATGGAGAGATGCTTCTGTTGCACTATGAGAATACTCTTGAACTTATTTTAAACATTCCATATTTTGTATAGTTAAATCTTTTCAGTAAATTTGTAAATGAGGTTGTTGGATTTTCACTCAGCCTGTTAAAATCACCAAACTTTTGGAGAAGGTCTTGCTTTTGTTCACCTGGAAAATAATTTTAAAGAAAAATTTTAGTGACATCTTATATCTGAGTAACACATTATTGAATATTTTTTAATACAGCAAGGTCTTTGAGGATCATGTGTAATGAAAGAAAGTAGACCTTGAAAAAAATATTAAGGGTTGGTAAAACAACCTCTTTCTACTTTTGTCCTGTGAAAATTGAACTGGCTTTGTTTACTGACTTGAGAGAAAGAGACAGGCACCAGAGAAGAGAATGTGAAATCGAAGAGGCCTTCTTCCCCTCTACCTCTTTGAAAGATGGAACTAGATTTTTATTTTCAATTTTCTAGGAATTAAAAAAAAAATTTCCACCCAGAAATTCTCTGTTGTATTAACTTTCTCTTTTGCTACAAAACAAGTCTTGGTGTTCCAAAATACCTTATGTAAAACACCACAAATATTTTGAGGTGAAGAAGCCTCCATGATGTGTGTTGTGTTATGTTAAAAGCTTGTTTTAGCGTGACACTGATGAAAGGATGTAATTTAAATGTCTCACAACTTCTTCTTCGCAGGTTAGAACTTAAAAAAAATCCACCTCACACAGTTGTCTTGTTTTTGAAAATAATGAATTTTATTATGGCTAGTTGATGCTAGTCTTTTGATGAAAGACTATGGTTTTGCTAGTTGATTGTGGCTTCATTTCAAGATATATGTTTAGCTGTTTCCGTATTATTTTCAATGCATATTGAATGAAAAGAGGAAAGCTACAACTTGCCCTGGTAAATGTATTGATTTTTGAGATAGCAAAGGCAAATTGAACTGAAATTGAACTTGGAGAAACAGGGATGATCAGCTTGTGAAACAGAGGGCATTTCAGTATTAAAAACTGTTGCTGAATAGGCTGGACAAATGGCGTTTTTCAGAAACTTCCACCAAAACCTGAGCCTTCCTTCTGTGTCTTCCCTCGTGGACACGCTCAGCAGTGCTGTGGATGACCTGGCCAGTGTTGTTGGAGAGGTCAGCTACTCTGTAGCTGACTCAGTAACAGAGCAAGTAACGAGCATGATCAATGGCCTCCGGGCAGAAGATGAGAGCTGCAAAATACAGAGTGATAAACCTGTGGAAGGGAGAGAGGAACACATACTGTCATCAGCTCATTCTCAGGAAATTAATATGAAATCAAAGAGAGGTACTGCTGAACATAAAGAGACATCGGATTTTGTAAAAAAAGGTACAAGTCAAGCTGGAGTATCTGACCATGTCTTGAACAAAAACCAGTGCCAGTTAAGAGGCAGAGATAATAATAATCCTGTCAGTGATACAGAAGTACCTCAGGATTTGAAGACTGTAGGAGGACCTTTGAAAAGGGAAGCAGTAGGGAGAAATGAGTGTTTTGTAAATGACAAGTTCTTGAAGGATAGTAACATGAAAAGTAATAAAGTTACAATGGAGCAATCTATTGAGGAGCAAGATAATTGTCTATATGCAGTATCGGATAATTCTAAGAATCACTTGCATAAAAAAATCAAACCACGGTCTCCTGGAGTTGATTTTAAGGATTCTGATAAGGTGCACAGTAGGAATGTTCCCCAAGATTTAGAAGCAAAACTTGTTGAAGTACAGAAGGAGAAATTACCAGACTCCAGCTTGAAGAAGATGCACAATGACCGTCCCAATTGCCTTAATGAAATCAAAGATAAGAAATCTGAAACCTTCTTTGACAGAAAAGGAACATCCATCTCAAAGGATGAAGGCAGTGTGTCACCCACAATCGCAAATGAGGGTAAAAAGAAAAACTCAAAGAAATTAGAAAGAGAGCTATGTAATAAGAAGACAGCAGGAAAAGGTGAGGAGTCTGTCAGCAAACTGCATTCTTCAACCTTTCCTGAAACTTATGATACTTCCTACTTTTTTCACCTGATTTACACATTTAATAGTAGTGTTTCCTGTAGATGAAAGTAGGTTTGTTGGTTTCAGTGCTTCATTCTCTAATTATGTTGATACTTCTTAGAAGTGAATTACATTCCAAAGTATTACTTAAAGGAACTGATTAACAAATGCCTTTTCTATGTTCTAACTTTGCTCTTTCTCTAGACAGTTTTTCTTGCCTTCTCTCCCTTATGTGGTTTCTGTTGAAAACTATGAATTATTTAATACTGGAAATTAATATTTGTTCTGTGAAAGTGATTTTTATTTTGTTGCTTTTAAAAGCATCGCGTAAGATGTGCTATGATGATAAAAGAAATAATTTCTGTTGCATTTACATTACAGTAGGTCTTCAGAATATTTCTGGGATGTGTAAGATAATGATTTCAAGACACAATGAGAAATGAGAAATGGCAATTAAGCAATTTTAAGTATAGAAAAAAGTCAACGAGGCTTGTCTTAAAGTTGTAGTCTTAAAAGAAAACCTGTGTGGTGTTGATATGGATACTTTGTGTGCCGTCTTCAACATCAAATCTTGGTATGATAAGGGAATTGCAGTAACACTTTGTGAGTAAGAAGTAAAACCTTGCAATTTTACATAGTTTTGCAGGCTGCACAGTGAATTTTTAGAAAGCAACACAGGCTTTTCCAGAGGTGCTAATTCTGTAAAGAAATGAATGATTTCCTAACAGAAACACTTTTTTTTTTCTTCAGTTGTGTGTGTTTTCCTTACCTGAAAATTTCAGTTATCTGCTTTGTTGAGTTTTGGTTTGGTTTTGTTTGGTTGTTTTTCTTTAATTTGAATTAGGAGTGTTTTCCATGTTTGTATGATAAACTATGATCTTATCTATTTCTTTACATAATACTGTATTTGTAAAGTATATTCTCTCAAAAATGACATGTAGGTCCCATAATAAGCAAATTAATAGCTTTCAATAGCTTAATTGCTCATGACCCATGTCTGTCATATAAAGGAAAGGGTTTATTAAGAACATAAATTCTCTTAGACAAGTGTCCAACTAAGGTATAAAAATCAAATGAGAAGTGGCAAGGAAAGGCGTAAAAGCCTGAGTTTTTTTTTTTTTTTTTTTAGTGTACAGGAAGCTATATTTTCCCAAGGAAGTGAAACCAATTTGCATTGTTAACTTAAAAAAAAAATTTACATGGATAGCTTATGTTATAACTTTAATGAGGTTCTTAAGTCCTCTGAAGAGGTCTTGCTTCATGATTTATAATAATGGCATACATTCACATTCTTTTATGAAAGGAACTGAAGAAAAAGTAAGACTGCTATCACTGAGAACTTCTGGATGCTTATAAAACTCAGTGTGTTATTAGAAACATAACTTTCAACACTACTTTCAAACATGTTTCTGCCATGTTTTATACTATTCCATTCTTTATGCAGGCTGATTAATGAAATTAATTTCATATTTGTGAACACATTTCTTGTAATGTTAAAGGATGTACCTAATACTGATGTCTGACACTGTATTTTAGTATCCTGGTGTGCTGTCCTTTAATTATAATTGTGGAAATCTGTAGAAGTTTAATAGGTGGCTGATTTCGACTTCTTGAGGGCCATATGAGATACAAAATTTTATTCTGTGTTACAGCAAAGGAGACTCTTTTTTCTGGGCGGCCTCTTGCAGTGAATGTGTTAGCCAGAATATATTGGTGTGTTATTTTCAGTAAGGGATCAGCGAAATTGAACTTGCTTTATAGCCATCCATAAATGCAAAGAACCATTTCTGTTAGACTTGAATGAATAGCCTAGAGTTGAAAGATCTAGTTGTTTCTTAGCAGTCTTTTAAGGTACCCTTTTTCCTATAAATACTAAATTAAATTTATGTACACATTACATGGAGAGCTAGTAGCTCCATATCCAGTTAAGGTTTTCTGAGCTTTTCCATTTCAAGACCTTATTTTCACTTTCCTAAAATTGTGTGCCAGATCTGAAAGAATTGCGAGGAAATTAGGCATTCTTTCTGTCTGAGATCCTGTTGTTGTTTTTTTCCTGAAGTTACAATTTAAAATCCTTAACTGTTTCCAAAATACAGATTATGGGAAAAACGTGCTGGGTATTTGTATGAAAAAAAAGATTTCACGTCAGCTTTATAAAGATGCTTTGGCACATTTGTGCGTTGGAATATATGCTTGAAATGTGGGAGAGCACTTCTCCCACATCAGAGATGCCCATGTTCTATGAAAAAACACCTAAGTTTGACGAAGCTGGAAATTTTTGGAAAGTTTCCCTTTTGAAAAGACATGGTAAACACTTCTACTTTGCTTGTTAAATTCACTGACCATTCCATTTGCGCTCATATGCTTCATTGTAGGGATGGAAGAACAGAGCAGGTCTTACCCTGTCTGTGATATGGTAACTGAAGGACACTGGGAGTTTGAACAGAAGAACTGAGAATAAACATGTCCTGTGTGAGGACAGAAACTTCCTGAAAAAATATCATGCATGTGGTAGATTGGAGTTTGAAGTAGGATGGATGGCAGCTGTGGAGAAAACTGATAATTCTATGTGAGGGTGGAGAGACTAATAGTGAAAGACCGATGAGTAGTTGTTAGGTGGAAGTAATGAGAGTTTGGGACTGAAGAGACAAAGAAAATAGAGGAAATCACTAGAAGAGACCAGAAGTGGTGCTTAGAGCAAAAACTTGGAGTATGGGGCTGGGAGGCAGGAACTTGGGATAGGATTCTAGTTGTATAAATGTAACTTTGTGAAAGATTTCTTACCTAAACCTGCAGCATAGGTTTTTTTGTATGAGTACTAGGGAGAAAAAGGCCTCTATGGGAAGCGATTCCTAAAAGTAGGAAGGGTGGAACTCTGTAGAACTAAGAGGCAAACACCTGGCTGTAAAAGAGGTCTAAATGGCTGACATACGTTAAGTTGCTTTAAGTGGCTGAATTTTGAGTAAGCTGAATCTCTCCTTTAATAGAAATACCCAGCCAGAGGAATGAGACTGACTGGGCATGAAGACAGACAGCAGTGGGAGTGGAAATGCAGAGCTAGAGCTGAGGGCAGAAAAGCAGGGAGCGGGGAGAAGTGTGGCTGGATAACATGTTAGACAACATTCCCTCACAGATTCAGGGGCTGAAGAACAGCATTATGGGCATCTCAAATCTCTGCTGGTAATGGAAATCCACTGGCAAATCATATACCATAGGCTTGCTCACAGAGTAGTGGAAATGCTGACTTCTACTGAGTTTACAGTAACTCTTTTAATGTCTGTAAGAGTCTGAGATCTACAAAACATCTGCAAAGCATGTGAAGTTTTGGGCAGCATCTATTTACAGCTTGGAAAAGGGAGGAGAAAACTTTCCCTTTACAGAAATAAAAACGCAGCTGAATCTTTGATTTGTGGGAGGAAGCCATGTTTGAGATGTAGTTGGAAAATGTTGGCCACGGGAGTGGGCACTACAGAACTGCTATAAAAGAATTAACTAGATAGATTTTTTACATGTATTTTTGCTGTTGCCAGATGTCTTCAGTAGAAATCTGCATTAATTTCAGTTATTGAACAAGGAGCTATTTATTGTAAGTTAAATAAAATTGTGCATGCAAACATCTTTCACTAGCATTTTCCCATTTGTTATTGTGAGTTTAAGCACTACTGGCATAATTATCCTAAAGATGATTTTGTTGTAGGCTTCTTGTAAATCAGTTTCATTTCTATGCTATGCTACATGCTCACAGCAAAAATCAGCTGGGAATGTAGGATCAGGAGCTGCCTGCTTGATATGCTAGGTATCCAAATATAATATTGCAACAGTGTTGGATTTATTTTACATAAATTATTTGAAGCGTTTTCCTACCTAATGAAGGGTTTCAAGAATGTCTGTGTGCCGCCTTACATGAATTGATCTGTTTTCTGTTGAATAAGTGTTAGAATGTTTTTTTGGGGTTTAGTGATCTTTCATGTTTTCTAGAAAATGGAAACAGCTCTCACCAATTACAAAAACACAATGCTTGTAATTACAAGAGAGTTTTAAAATATGATAGAAATTTTAATTGAAATGGCTTAAATCTCTTCAATGATACCCTCTTATGGTTATTTTCTTGTATTCTATTTTGAGCTGTAGTCGATTTGCTTTATTTTATTCAAACAGACAATTCTTATATGAGTAAAGACCAGCATGGTTCATCATCTGAGAGTGAAGATGAAGCACTGGGTAAATATCATGAGGCCTTGTCTAGAACCCAGAGTTCCAGGCTGCCAGTGGTGGATGGCAGACAGCAAAAAAACTATATATGGGAAACCAGACAAAAATATAGTCCCCTGTCTGCAGAATATGATGGATACAGTAGTGAAGCCTCAATAGATGAAGGTAAGAGTGATTTAAAAGCCTTCCTTTTATTCCAAATTTCAAAATTGTGTTCTGGATAAGTAAGTCCTAGACAAGAGCAGCTTGACTAGCAAATAGTCAATGTCTGCAAGAAAAATCCAGACACGTCTTGTATTAGTGCATGCACAAAAAAGATAAGAAAAGCACACACTTATGTGCATTCTTCCAGAAATACTACAATGATTTAATATCTTGCTATATTAAGTTTCATTTAATTTTATGATTATTCACTTTATTTTGGGGGCAATTTAAGCTGTTTTGATTTAGGAAGGAAACATGGCCACTCCTGTTGAATTTGTGGTATTATAAATACAAGAAGATATGTTATTCCTCTATTGATAAGCTGTTCTAACAGCAAAGTAAATGGAATTGATTGTTGTCTACAATGCATATGGTCACTGCAGTGTGCATTGCTGAGTGTTCTGTGTCTTTTCTCCTCTTGAAATGACAGAAAGAAGTTACTACAAACATTAGGCTAATGTATTTTTTCCATGGAGCTGGAAGTTGTATTTAAAGAATGAATGTTTTCTTGTGTGCTTTATATTTCTTGATTTTAAATTGGGGTGGCAACTTGACGTAGAGGGTGAGAATTCTGCTGTCAATATTTTGTCAATATGTGTTTGTATTTGAAAATAGCTGTATGTGAGAACTGTGTCTATAGCCAGTTTCAAGCATGAAAAGTGAGTTTTTGTGGAAGTTAGGTAAAAGTTAGCTTCTAATACAGTTGCTGTGTTAGATATTTTTTGGTCTCCCATTAATATGTTACATTTACATTAATATGTAAAAGTTTTTTAGTGTTTGATGTTTTCCAATAAAAAGTGGATTCATGTAATTAAAAGGTACTTCAACCTAAGTGTTCTATACAGTCCAGAAGTGCTTGAAAGAATTTACATTTTCTGTCATTTGATATCATTAAATTATATAAAAGTCTGTTTGCTGTTAAAATTTGAAATTACATGGTACATAGTCATTCATGATTCCAAGCTAAGACTTGAAGGACATGAAAGCCATAGTTAAAGTAAGATTCCCAGTAAAAGGATTCTTCTTTGGTTATCAGAAAATTTGATTCTTTCCTTTGCTATTAAATTGTAGGAAGGCTGGGAGTCTGAGTTCCAGCAAATAGTGAAGGAGATGCAGAGGTGAGGTGGGATGTTAAGAACTGATCCTGGAACACTGTGATGGAGAAGTAATAGGCATAGTAAAAGTATGTTCAGTTTGGATATCTGCTGAGGTCCCTCAACAGTGGTGGTGGGGGGAATATGAAAGATAAGATGCTGATTTTTTTATGGTGTATGTCATTGTTGGGAAAGAATGATCATGTATAGTAACAGGAGATGGAAAAAGTATTAGCAAATAATACCAGATGTAAATTATACTAGAAGACTGCTTTCAGATATCCAGAGCAGTGTATTTCTATTTTTTGAAACTACTGAGGCCAGTTGTTAAAATAGCCATAGTCATATGACATTCCTCTTTTTATTTCATAATTGCTCAGATTCTTTTGTCCAATCTAGTTCTTCATTTCAGTGAAAAGTCCTCAGTTCATCTGAGCTTTTTATTTTGGCCCTGTAAGATTTAAGCTTCAAAGGCATTGTTCTAGCTTGTATCCAAATTTTTCTTTTTTTTTTTCTTTTTTTTTTTAAATGATTTTGTTCCTTATCATCCTCCTAAGACATCAGAATTTATAGTCACTGATTTTTATCCTGGGGAAAGAGAACTCCAGTCTGGAAATCTATATCAGGATTACAATTGAAGACAGACTAACCTTTTTGGCAATTCCAAGTATTGCATCTGGAAAGTTACAGTTGTTACCCCCCTCCTCTTTTTTTGTTATTCTTCTGTTGCTAAATATATCTGTCACCAGTTCTATTCCTTCTCAATGCTCTCTCCATTCAGGAAGCAGGCTGGATATAAACTCCATTTTTCAATTTACTGCAATGAAAGAACATTCAGGGTTTGGAAGAAAAAAATCAAAACATTCTAACTTAGAAAATTTTAAATTTTTAGCCACATACTTCTACTTGCATAAAAACTTTGATAATGTCAGTATTTTGCTTTTGCTGCTGCTTATTTGAGAGCATTTTCTTCCCATATTTTACAAGGAATGGAGAACCAGCAATGTTATTTATTTAACAATCTGCAATCATTCACAGTATTTGGCAGAATGCTTGCAGATTAGAGTGATGAGTTTGTCTCATTTTTAATCCATTAATCTCAAGGAAATTATGTTCAATACTATTAAAAAAAAGTTTTGGACATGGCAACAGATAAACAACCTAACACTTTTCACTTCTCAGCAACCCCAAGGTGGCACACTGGAATAATTAGTGTTAATACTTTTTATGTTCTTCCTAAATTCAAACACAAAAGAATCTTTGTACAATGATAAAGAATGTTTTAGAATAGAGGAAAAGACAGCATTTACCTTGTTATGTGATGATTGTTACAGAGGGAAAGCTGCCCAATGTAGAACTTCGATGAAAAGAGGTGAAAACCTAATGAAGAAAGTCTGCAGTCAGAAATAAATGAGAGAGTGGCTATTGCTACCAGGCAGTTCATATGTGTTCAGAGAAACAGTTCACTGAACAGATGATGTTCAAAGTCTCAGATTCCAAGGGGGAAGCATCAAGATTCTAGATGTTTCAGTGTGATTTTTAAAAATGCAAAGCTTTACTGTTCCTTAAGCTTGGAAGATAAATCTGTAGAGGACTTGATGCCATAGAAATCCTGAAATTCTTCATTAAATAGTTGGGTTTTATGACTATTCAATTATTTCTTTAAGAAAGTGTAAAGACTATAAAAGTGTAAAGATGATAGAACCATTTCTTGACTCTTTTTTGTGGAGCAAATAGTGTGTTTCTGTGTTTAATATGAGAAAAAATTGTCAATGCATTTGACTTTGGGTTCTTCCGTTTTCTCGTATGTACTTTCCCATTTGTGCTTCTAAGGCTTTAACATTTTGTCTGTAAGTCCATTGTAAGGCACTGATTAGTCCATATGTTGAGCATATAACACTTCACAGTGTTACAGTGAAGTAATGAGAGGACAGAATTAATTTCTGTCTCACCTCGGTTTTCCTTCTGCTAATTGCTGGTAAAGCAGCCCCTGATCATTAAGAACAAGGACAAGGGGGAACGGTTTGAAGCGGAGAGTAGGTTTAGATGAGATATTAGGAAAAAATTCTCTTTTGTGAGCATAGCAAGACACTGGAATGTACTGCCCAGAGAAGCTGTGGATGCACCATCTCTGGAAGTGTTCCAGGGCAGGTTGGATGGGGCTCTTAGCAACCTGGTCTAGTGGATACTGTCCCTGCCCATGGCAGGGAAATTGGAATGAGATAGCCTGTCAGATCCCTTCCAACCCAAATCATTCCATGATTCCATGACTTTATGAATTCTGTCACAGATAGAGTAATATGAGTAATAAAAATGATATTTAATTTTCAGATAATTTTGTGTTTCTCTGTTGAATTTTCTCTTCAGCAATTAATCTCTATCATGTGTTCTATTTTGCAACAGCAGGCTGTGTGTTTTCGAAGGAGTCAAGAAACAGTTTTACTGATAACTGTTTACTCTGAACGTGTCTTACTTTTTAAATTTGTTTGTTTAGATGTGTCTGTACTTAACTCTGCACACACAGAATTTAACAATGAGACGAAAATATCTCATCCTTATTAATACACCTTGTCCGCTTTGCTTGCCTTGCTAAAAACATGTATATTAATGTTTGCATCACTTAGACCATCAAAATGTCTGAACATATTATCCATTACATAATTAGTTTATTACATTGATTTTCTGACTGCATGCCTTAAGAATGTCATATTCTGAAGCCTGAAAATTTGTGTAGTATGTTTTCATATCATTCTTTTCTCCTCTAGATGGCCATATTAATCTTTCTTTTCAGCTTATTTATAGAGAACTCACATGGCATTTTGTATAATGTTTTTAATACTTAAATGAAGAAAGCACTATACTCTGCAGGCTTTGTTACTGTATTTTCATGATGGAATGTTCTAGTAGCAGTTTAGTTAATTCTGTGAAATTTACGGGGTTAAATTTTCGTTCAAAATACCTGCTTATTGCTAGTGTCTGACCTATTTTATAGGTTTGTATTGCACATTTGATGCATTTAGATTTTTGTAAGACATATATACATATATATTTTAAATGAAAAATAAATTACTAATGTGCTTAGATGCAAGTATTTCTACAGACTCTAAGCCATTGTAAATATAAAAATTTTGCAGTGAGCTCCTCATGGACAGGCTTAATCCTGGAGTATTGCTAAAGGAAAGTCCAGTTCATTAGAAAATCGAGTTGATGACAAATGCCATCATTAAAATGGTACACAGGTTTACACATGAAATTTTCAACTCTTGCACAAACTACCAAAAGCTTTTATTTACAGAAAAGAGAAACCTGTGTAATGACAAGATGTGTGGATTTAATTTAATCTATGTGCTTAGGCTCAGAGTTCCAGGGTCAGCTTGAAGTTTGAAGTCTTAATTTTGTAAATAATATTATTTGTGTTCTTTCTAATGTTATCCTGTAAAGTATAGATACATACTGAAGTGGTATTTTTCTTCTGTTTTCTTGACAAAACTTGCTTTTAAGTTTTTATAATGTATATCCTTATGTTATTATTCTTATTATTGATATTCTTATATTAGTTCCTACCATTTATGTTGAATATGTAGTGTTGTCTTTTATGTGCTCCAACTATTTGTAATACTTTGGAAGAGGAGATTAATATAGACTGTGATATTACACATCTGCCTCAGAAAATATAGAATTAAAAATAAGGAAGAAAAAAAGCCACGCAGAAAAAAAGCAAAAATAACACCATAAGATATTTCTGCTAACAAAGAGTTTATGAACTGAAATATGGATCTAAATAAGGAAGTGTAAAAATTTTATGTTTAAAATTGACATTATGCTTTGTATTTCATAATTTGAAATGTTTTTTAGTATCTATATTGCGATCTTAAATGACCATTCTTTCTTAATATCTTGAATTTAAAAAAACCCCATACAATATTATACTGAACTGGCCTCTCTGTCTCCAGTAGTGGCTGCTTCCTCAGCTTTAAAAAGTCAAGCATTAAATGGGCAAGTTTTGTGGTTTTTGTTATCTCTATAACCTTCACAGGCAAGTGCAATGTATTTTCTTTAAGGAAGCAGTCCCCTAAATTCCTAAAAACTGAAATTTTTAAACTTAGAAATGTTAGGGCAAATATATTGAAATTACAGTTTTACAGGCAAATGTCAAAAACTATAGGTGGTTCTTTGCTTCTGAAATCAAGATTTTCTGAATCCCTTGAGAAGAGAAAGGTAAAGAGGGGAGGAAAAGCTTGGATTTTTTCATAGTTAATTTGTGATGTGCTTAAAGCATGTCTTGCCCAAATCATCTCTCTAACAGCTGTGCAAAATTCATGATTAGGAACAAGCAATGGGGATTTATCCCAATTTGAGGCAAAATAAATTGCATCATGAAGGAAACGGGAATAAGCTCACTTGCTTACTTAACATACTGGGATGTACTTTATTTAGCTGTAGTTTACCAGTTCAGTATAACCACAGGTTCCATCTCCAGCCTGTTTTAAAGTCTTGTTCTAACTTCTCAATTGGTAAAGCTCCATGGCTGAAGACATGTTATTTCTGAGATTGGCCCAAGTGCCTTACATTTCACAAGGTTTTTTTGAAACATATGGAAGCACTAAAAGACTGCAGTGAGAAAAACATAAGTTCTCTTAAATGAGAATCTGCTGCTCTAGCAGGCATATGCTACTGGATTTTTTCCATCTTTTCCATATTGTGAAGGTAGAATATGGTTATTTTTGTAGTTTATCTTCTCCACTTCTATTCTTCTCTAGGCTTTTGGCACTGTATGTTGATGTGTCTGTGGACATATGTTTGCCTTGTTCCTCAGTGTCAATCTTTGCACGTGAAGGCAACTGTTCTTCTGGAATCTCTTGAATCTAATTCTTTATGCAGCTTTTTGCCTTTTCTTTCTCTCTTGTTACTTTTCATGTCTTGGGAAAAGTCTCCTCACTGAATTACTAAAAGTATATATAGAGATTTTCTCTCAGTATCATTCCAATGTAAACACTAAAAGCTCTTTCACAAGCACCTCTAAACTGGTATAGAGGTGAATCTCCCCAGTCTGTTTAAGCAACCTGGGGAGTTTTCATTAGTAAATACCTTCTGTGAAGCAGGATCTTACTCAGACTTACCAAGCTAAGATGAAAGCCATTGGTCAGGCTGAGAGAGGAAGAATGGATGACTTAGTGAATCCCATGATAACCGATATGTTTTCCAGTTTAGTTTCTATCATTATTCCTTGCATGTAAGTAGATATCTTTTCAAGCCAAGTGTGAATGAAAGCTTACTGTTTTGAAATTATAGAGTGAGGGCCTCTGTATGGTTGTATTGTGTTCAGCAAAGTAAGGCCACAAAGTTCTCTCAAAATTGGTCTCTCTGCGTTTCAGATACTAAGAATTGCAGGCAAAGAAGATGTCTTACATGGAAAAGAGCTGTGTACTGGTATTCACACTGGAGGACTGAAAGCTCAGTTGAATACTCAATCAAAAATAGTTATTTCTCTTCTTTTTTTTCCTCTAATGTGTTTTAAAGAAATGAATAAGTACAATGAAGGTGTAGGAAGAAGGCGGCTGCCTACTTTTTTCTGACATGTCTTTATCAGATTACCTGTGAGATTTCCCTGGTAAAACACCTATTGGAAGTAAATACCCTTTTTGTCCTGCAACTGTGGATAGACTTACGGCTTCAAATAGTACATTGAAGATACTTTGAAAGGGTCTTTAGTAAAAGAGACTTAAGTCTTAAGACGCCTTCATAGCAGTATTTCATGAGTGCTTCAGAGTATATTTTGAAGGCTGTCATGTTTCAGCTGAGAATACTTCAGATACTCATATGTCATCTGTCTTACCTGATAGTACTTGTGTACAATCAATTGATGTTAGTCTTGATGCACTTTTTGGCGATTATAGGGGATTTTTAATGATAATATTTCTTACAGCTTCCTTATGCCTTTTTTTTTTTTTAATTATGTGGGCATCAACCCCTGACATTTTTATTCTAGGAGTAATTAAAAATCTTCGTGTAGTACAGGAGAGTGCAGTGATGCAATACTAATGATACAAAGTTCTGATTCCTGATCATGTGTGTCTGCCTCCTCTGGTTAATTGGATTGAGCCTTCATTGGCTCCAAGCCTTAAAAATCGGAGAAAGACAATTTCTTGTGGTTTTGAAGCTTCTGGGGAGTGTGGCTGTTCAATCCATAGCTATATCAAGGGAATATTTAAGGGTAGTTCAGTAAAAAACCATACTTTTGTAATTCGAGGACCTACAGAACAGTGTCCAGAACTAACCTGATTTGCAATGCTTTCTGCTTATTGCCTGTGATGCTATGGTTCTGGATTTTGGGTTTTCTTGTATTTTTCTTTAATGAGGGTTGGGGTTTGTCTTGATTTTTTTTTGAGTTCCAAGGTACCAAGGTAGCTTCCTAGTGCATTATGACAGATCTCTATTGTTCTTTTGTAATAGTGGAAGACAGTTCTATGAAGTGCCTGAAATTATGATGCCTGTTTCCCCAAAATTCACTCAGCTGAGCATTGCAGAGACTCAGCTGATTTAAAGATTAACTCTTGGTCTATCTTTTATTCAGTCTTACAAAATCCATACCTTTTTTTCCTTCCCAAGAAATTGTTACCCTTTGCCTTGTGTTAAGTTCCTGATAGCAAGGGACTTTTCATGTAAGTAATTAGGCTATGATCATTTTAGGGTTACGGTTCTTTACATATATGAATAGCAGACAAATATAGTGTTTACAAATTCTTGAGTCCTGGAATGGGCAGAATTCACAGATGAGGATAGAAAGTACATGTGTAATTCAATGTTATTCTTGTAATTTTCTTAAGGAGTGTTATGGGGGGGACAAGACATAAACAGGGAATTTAAATGCAAGGGAGATCCATGTCTGAGTTGAAATGCAGTTTGGAAGAGAATAGACTTACATTGAGAACTTGTGAGTTTAAAAGAAAACACATGAAAGTTCTTGATAGAATGAATCTGGATAATTCTGAAATCATGTGTTTACCCTGTGATTAGCAGCAGAAATGCTGGATAAAAAGGTGCTGCTAAAGTATGCGTATCATCTACTGCTGAGAGAAGAAACCTGGTAACTCAGAGTCAGGGATGATGATAAGACTTTAGCAGCAAAATTCCTTTTCCAGCTAGACCAATTCCAAAGAGGAGGAAAAACTGTCCTCCAATGGGAAAGGGCTTTTTTCCTGATGTGCACAAGTGAGCAAAGCAATCTCACAAATTAGCTTCCTCCTGCCAGCATTTTGAAGTCTTTGAAGAAATACCCTTTGCATTGATGTGAAGGCTTTGAAGAATGTGATTTCTCTGAAGTGATGTAAATCATACATTAATGTATGTAAGGAAAGTTTCCGTTTTATTGTAAACTTATCATTTTAATAACTCATCTATTTGAATCTGGAATTTATGAGAGGATCAGGATTTGTAATTGACTTGGAAAAGTTCACAGATGTATTTGTGACTGAAATAGTTCATATTTAAAATAGATGCTCTACATTCATAAAATGTACAATTCTGTTGTGATATAAACACAAGAGGTAGTACTACATCAGCAGAAAAGATAATTTCCTTGATGAGCTTTTGCTTTTGCTGATTCTGAGTGTTCATGGCTCTGTCATGGAAGGAGTGACTAAGAAATAGGATTGAACAGTAGACTGGAAATCTCTGTGTAGACATTATTAGGTACATTGGAAAAAAGAAATTTTAGCCAGTACTCTGCTTTCCTGCTGAGAATAGTCATGCTACTTGATCAGCAGAATGGATCAGTTTATGTAAATATGATAACTAAAAACGTTATTACAGCTTTCATAGAATGGCATAATAGAATGTTTTGGGTTGAAAGCAACCTTAAAGATCACCTAGTTCCAAACCCCTGCCATGGGCAGGGATGTCACCCACTAGATGAAGTTGCCCTCATCCAACCTGACCTTGAACTTTACATAAGAATATTATAAAAGAGTGGCTTATCAGTTCTTCCTTCATAGAAGCTGTGGATAAATGGAGCATCCTTCCTACCTTTAAAGGTTAAAATCAAAAGATTTTTAACTCTAGTCTGAAACAATGTTTGCCTCCTAGTTGTGCCTTTCCCCTGTATGTTAAGGACAGGTTACCATTAGGACGGGTTTTTTTTTAAGATCTGATAACATTACATTTTAACCATCTCTTTGGTAAGAGAAGAACCACAGGTTTTTTTTGTAATTGAACTCTTTGTCTGTTTTGTTACCTAACGTAGATTATTTTCCTTATGCATATGTATCAATTCTATAGACATGCTGTAACTATACTGTAAGTATTCTCTTGGAATTATTTATTGACTGTTTTGTCCTGGTACAAGATGAACATTTTAATCTAATAACATGTATTGTTTTGTTAGGATAGCTATTTTCATAGCCACTTTTCATATATTATTTATTGAGACTATATTGTATCTGAGTAAATAACATGAAATTGTAGCTTTGTGGTGGCAAAAATCTGTAATTTGCTTTCTTGCAAAATCAGTTTTTATGTGCTACTTGGACCACTTTTGTCTTACAAAGTTATTCTAACATTTAGGTATTATTGGAATATTTTCCTTGGGGAAAAGGAAAAGCATGATATGTTACTAAATTTTGATTTGTGTCCTTTTGGTTTGGGGTGAGCTTTTGGTTCTGGAGTTTTTTTGGAGGTGTGGTTGGTTTGTTGCAATTACCTTTTCTCCACTACTTACAAGCTGGAAATAGATCCTTAGCTAATGTAATTGCTGAGCTTTTGGTCATTCCAGTGCAGCTGAAGGAATCGTGGTCTCAAGAAAGCATATAGGAAAACTCAAAGGGAAAATTATTTTATTACGGAAATTCTGATTCTGATCCTCTGAGACAAGCCAGCAGACATGCTTAACTGGGTATAAGATTTTCTGTGTGGTCACCTATGCCCAATTCAATTAAAGCTTGGTCTTTAAATTTGTAAATAGGAAATCCTGCTGCATTTACCTTCTTACCACTTAATAGTTCAGCATGTAATTTTGGGTATATATTTGTACAATTTGCTTGGAAAAAGGGATACAAATGACCCAGCTCTCTATTTTGACCTTTGGTTTCAGTCTTGTTGAGCCATTTAAAATTTTGTACTTAAAAGCATTTTGTAAATGATTTTCAATTATCAGGATTTTCTAATTGTTTTAATTTTTAAAGAAGATTTATGGCATTCCTTCACAAATATATCAATTTGTCAGATAAAGGTTAAAAATTAGATACATTTTATTCATGTTGAAGTCACACCCAGCTTATTTAAAGGCAGCTTTGACTTAGAGTTGCAAGCCTGAGGATATTGATTTGAATTATGCATGACTGTCTGGTATGCAGTTCCATTAGCCTGCTGGATGGATAATGTAAACATGTTCAGAATTTTAAGTATCCTATATGAGCGGCAGGTTAAAAATAGAGCTGATAAGAGCATGTGTATCTGAAAAATCCAAGTCTTGGAGAATGAAACTACAAAAGGTTCATGTCTTCAAGAGGCTGACTTCAGGTGTGATTTTCTTTTCTTTGAAACTGCTCAGCCTGAACAAATACAGCTGATGTGTGTGACTTGAACAGGTGACACAATTGCTGTTGGCTGCTGCAAAGCGTTGACATCTGTACCAGCAAACACACTCATAACCAAAAGGTCAGGACCAACTCTGTGACTTCTGGCAAAAAAAGAGGGGTTGTGTCTGTTCTGGTTTAAATTGATGAAGATTAACTCTAGTGATCAGCGTGATTTCTTCATATCTTCAAGGAATCTGGGTGGAATGTTATTTGATTTGCCTCAAACTTTCCAGTGTCTTGTAGTTCTTTTTTGTGGTTATCTCTGATCAGTTGTTTGGCTATCCCTGTGTTTTAGCAGTCAGTAGTTTTGTACTAGGAGTGATGACTTCTGAAACTTTGTTTTTAAATCCTCAGCACTAAAAACACTATATTAGTAAGATTTAAAAACAGATAATATCCTTTTAGGATTTTGTCCAAGTTCCTGTGAATTTTAATAGAAAAAAATGCCACAATTCTGAAACAAAATGTACAATGTCTTCTATGGCACATTTTATGAAGTTTTATTATAAAATTATTATTTTATTATATGTCCTAGTGTTTCTGGTCCATATGTAGCATTTGTGGCAATTTGATGTGTTGACTGAAAATCAGAAAAATCTATAGCACTTATTTTCAACATCTGATGGATGTTGAAAAACCAGACAACTAGTTTTCCGTTGACAAACCAGAAAACTAGTCTAGTTTTGCATTAATTTTTACCTACCTTGTCAAAATTATTTTTCTTGGAGTACTTCATATTTGGCTATGATAAATGCTACACATAATGCCAGAATAAAACTATTTTTAGCTTATAAGAATGCAAGATAATGATGTACTTTCCCTGGACTTTACAATGCTTATTTACTTACATCTTAATATAGTAATAATCCCATGAAAATTTGCAAGTAAATGTATGACTTAAAAGCTATTCTTGATGATGAAGTTGATTATACTGCTCTGATTTTTTTTACTTTTCCTCTCAACTCTTGCATCATGAGTTTTATATCCACACAAAATTTGGCCAGCAGGTAATTCTTGGGTAGTGCTGGTAGAATTTGAACAGGTGCTTTGGGCTGATGGTCATTTTCCCTTTTAACTGAGGAAGAGTTAGTCTGTTAATAGACTGGCATCTAGTGCTTTCCTTCTGAGAAACTCATCGTCCTGCTATTTGTTAATAGCTGTTATCTTGACTGTTTTCAGAGCAAAATTCCTTTCACTGACAATGAGAACCACTGCTCACAATGATCTGCTTATCCTGGTGCCATTTCCTTCCCGTTAAGAGAAGGCACTTTAGAAGACGAAAATCTTTTGAAATAGCAACAGTAGCTGTCATTAGCGTTAGAGGCAATCTGTTGGCCACAGAGGTGTAGGCAACAACAGTGGCAATTTTCAGAGAACTTCTATATTTTGTGAAGGAAGAACTTTAGAACCCTTTTTATGAGGGATGGTAACAATGGTACTTATTTCTTATAAAAAGACTAGTTTGCACTTTAATTCTTCTCAGAGAGGAATGGGGGAATTTCTTGTGTGTTTCTGTGCGCAGTGAAGATAATCCAGGAGAGTATTATGCAGAGGAGAAATGACAGCATGTGTAACAGTAAATGTAATGGCCCAAGTGCAGAGCCATTGTGTAAATATCTCCCCTGTCCCAGATGCTCTTTTTTTGTAAGTGGTTCTGACATAAAACTACAGAAGTGTAGTATTTTGATAGTACAGATGACTTAGCATAAATGCTACAATGCAGCAGTCAATTTTGAGTTCCTTTTCCTCGTTCTCTGGCTTTCAGTTACTTTTAAAAGAAATTTTCAGGGGACAAAAAAAGAAGTGAGATTTAATTCTAGTTAAAAGTTCACAGTAAAAACGTAATGTGGATTTTTTCATCCCCAAAAGGAAGTTTGAGACACTTCAAAGTTAAATTTAAAGCTTTAAAGAAATGCATCTTATAAAATCCAGGTAAATATAAGGCTAATCTACAGTGGCACTGTTAGAAAAATGAAAATATTTAGTATTTCTTTAGTTCATATATGCTTGTGGAAAACTTACAGAATGGTACAGTTATTTCATAATATTAGTGTAAGCAAGGGTAGGAGTCTGTTTTTTCTGCATCAATGTCTCTGGCTCAGATGTTACACTTCAAAGTCTCTGTATTTTAAAGCAATGCTGAGCCGTGGATATGAAGAAGCCAGGTACATTTTTTGTTGAGTAATACTTTTGTTGTAATACTTAGAGAAGTTCAGATAACTGAGGAAAAGAAGCAAAAGCAGCATTTGTGTACTCATTCTTCACTGTCTTTCCTGCTCTTAGTTGCCACCATAGCACTCATTTATGCCATTGATGTCTTTCCAATGATTTAATGCATTGAAAGTTGAGAGACAGTTCTGAGTCTCTATCAAGTTCATATTACAATAATTTATTTTTCCTTCTGGTTAGTCCCCTTTACTTTTCACACGTAAATTCACATTATGTTATCAGCACTTGGTTTTTGAATACTCTGTAAATTTTACTGTCTCAGCGAGAGTCTTTTGTTTTTAAGAAGAGGTCAGAATACAAAAACATAATGGGAAAAATCTGTTTAACTGCCCTCTTCTACACTGAATTAGTACAAATTATTCCCAGCTTGCTGGAAAGCAATCTACATTTGAAAATGTCCATAAAAAGTTAGTATAAAGAGGGAGTTTAAGAGAGTTCTATTTACTGTGGTTGATGCATGATCTCAGAGTTGCATACGATGTTTCTGCAACTCCTTTCAGAAATGCTTGTCGAAATTTGCAATGTTTTACATCTCCTGTGGATATATTGATCTAGAAACACTTAAACTCTGTCAGCTCAAAATTAATAGCAAACTCAGAATGATTCTGTGTACTCTGATTTTCATATCAACACTGTTTCAGTGTTGATCAGATTAAATTATGTCTGTATCTTTTTTTCATTTTGTTTTCCTTGAACAAAAGTACTGGATTTCAGATAAATAAACAAGCAGGTTCTTTTCTCATTACAAATGGCATACTTCAACTTTTTTTTTTTTTTTTGTGAAGGAGAGGAAGACGAACACTTGACGGGGTTAGATATCCATCCTGTATAGATGGCTCAGATTCCTATTGTGCCAGGTTTGTGGTGTTCGATAAGGCACACAAAGCAGTTGTGGGTGAAAGCATATCACTTGTATCCATGGTAACTCGAAAGATACTTTGGAACTCAAAAGGATGGAATAAGCCAGAGTAATAGGTCTCATTATAAGGGCAAAATACATAAAAGGTTCAGGCATATGCTTTTAATTAGTTGCCAAAAATAGCTGGAATCAGGGATGATGCAATGAAACAATGATTCTTCGTGTTAGAAATGAGCAACACTTGAAATCTAAAGATGTGCTCAGATGAAAGGCTTTTATCTTACCATCTTATGAGTATTCAGTCCATGAATACTGATAGGTTTGCAATGCTTTCTTAATCATGCTTAGGACATGAGAGTGCACACTGATAACAGCTACTGCAAGTCTCATATGACTGTAAGTTTCTGAAGTTCCATAGTGATGTTAATTCTCATGGCTGAGATGTGGCTTCTTATGAATAGCATGTGCAAAGCATTCTATCCTGTTTTACAAGTGCACTGCTGAAAAAATAAATGTAATGTGTGCTTCTATGTAGGGATAATAAACAAGTCATTGAAAATGCAGATTAATTTGAGATGAAAGGTACAGTATTTTTCAGAATAAGTCACTTTAATTAATTTTAAAGCAGGAAGGTAAGCAATGGGGAAAAGTGTGAAAACTTGAATGGATGGGCTAAAATTGGTTCCCAGAGAACAAAAGTAGAACAGTGTATGAAGTACACGGTATAGAATATTTGAATAAACATTTTAATATTTTAATACAGTGAATAATTTCAAAGTTTTCTATTTGAACATCAGTGTTTGTAAGGAATCCATCTTGTATTGCAGTGCAATCCTCCACATTATTTCCTCTGTTGCTATAGAAACTAATTCTAGTGCAGCTGTGATCG
Organism: Climacteris rufus; assembly: GCA_013398175.1. Classification (NCBI taxonomy): domain Eukaryota; kingdom Metazoa; phylum Chordata; class Aves; order Passeriformes; family Climacteridae; genus Climacteris; species Climacteris rufus. The sequence goes on along the minus strand of VZRZ01008814.1, from coordinate 111,542 downwards.
CTTATCAAAAGTCTAATGTTTCAATAACCATTTCTTATTTTGTGTTATTTAAATAGCCATGTCTTACTTTGAATCAAACTGCACATTTCATCACTGCTGAATTGTTGACTGGTCAAAATGTTAATGCAAAGTGATAGCAAATGCTGTGGGGTTGACTTTTTTGTTTTTGTTTTTTTTTTTTTTTTCTTTTTGCTTTCTAAGCTATCATACTTATTGTTAAAGTTTGAATAACAAGCAAATTAAAGCTCTTTTCACTTGTTAAATTTTAAAGGTCAATATTTGCTGTCTAACATCAGCATTTTGTAATGCACATTACTTCCTCACTGTAATCTTAATTATATTTAATATTTCATAAACCTTAAATGGTTCCTGGTACGTGGCCATGGTGTGTGTGTTTGTATATATGTGTGTTTACATATATGTGTCTGTGTGTCTAAATTATTTTTATGCTTTTAACTTAAAAGTCTATGTCTTGACATGTTCATTTTATCAAAGTAAAAATTTCACTGATACTACAGTAGAATGTCACCAGTTAACGAAGTATTCTCAATCTCTTTTGTTCCTTGTATTATTTGTTTCTTTGGGATTGGGGTTGTTTTTCTGGTGGTGGTATTGGTGGGTTTTGGGGGTTTTTTTGGTGGGTTTTTTTTGCTGGTTGGTGGTTTTGTTTGTCTGATTGTTTCTGACAATAGAAGTGCTACACTGATAGGTCATATGTATTTAATGCAGGATGCAGCAACATTCTGATTGTAAACGATGTTAAACATTCTGCTGAATATGTTCTCAATTGTAATGCTAAGATCTAAAATCTTCACTGACACCAAATTACGAGGAAGGGTATGATGGTAATTGGCCTGGAGATGTGTTTTATACTTTCTGCTGTTGTAGCACAGCTCCTGAAATGTTCCTGTAGTACTTTTCAGGATAATCACTGACTTTCTAATGAGCGTACACTAATTTCATGTGGAGTGAAATAAATCATTTTCAATTTTGAAATTATCATACAAACATTTTGCAGCTGTAGCTGTCAGACTTTGATTACTCATTAACTGCTGTGCACCACCTCTAAGTCTCTTACTCAGCAAGCAGCATCAAACAGTAATTTCAGAGTAGGTATATAAATTTTTGCTGGTATAAGGTCTATGAGAACCAAATTTTGATGGATATGCATGTTTTCACTCCGTCCCAATGGCTAGTAAGTTTAGTATTGTGAGTATAAGACCATGACTACACAATTTTCCAGATAGTGTTTTGGGAAGTTAAATCATTTGAGAATGACTGATCCTTGACTGCTCAGTGCTGTTTTTTGTGTGGATGACATGGACGACCGGTTCCTCTCCTGCTGTTTGCTGTGGGTTGAAGCGTCATTCTGTAGATTACGCAGCTTGGCCATGTTCTCTCATCCTCATAAGCTCTTGCTTAGCTCTTATGACTGGTGTTACGGCTGACTGAAAATGTCTTTACCAGCCAGACTCATACTCACCTAGTCCTGTCAAAATGCAGAAAGTTACCTGTTTGTGAATTGTATGACAACTGTGGAAACAGAGCAACATCTACATCATATATTACATATAAGCCTAGTAAAGCAGCTCATCTGTGACCGTGGGAGGTCTCAGAAGCACCGCAAAGAAGTGCAAGAAATTTAGTTTTGAATAATTGTGTTTCTTTATGCCTGGAGAAACTTGTTTGAGGCCTTGCTGGAATGAGCGGAACAGACTGACATGCTCCCTGCTGCTTAATCTGTGCCTTTTCTGTGAATTCTTAGCCCTCTTACTGGGTGTGTGAAGGAAAGATACCTTGGTTTCAAAGCGTATCCATTTCCTGTGATTTCACAGTGTCTATTTTGCCTTTCTTTTTCTGGATGGTTGACTCCGTAAGTGGTACCAGTACCATTCCTAAGCATACTTTCTACAGACATGAATATCTAAAAGGTTTTAGAGGAGTTCCTTGACCATGCATAGGCAATTTTCTTCAATTGTTGACCTGTTAGGTACTCCTGCAAACTGAGATCATAGTAGATTTTTTCCTGGATTCTAGCTGCTTTTTGTTTGGTAAAGTTATGAGAACTGTTTCAAAGTAAAGAAAAAAAATCTGATTTTTCTAGAATGCTATTTACAGGAATACTTTAATGTACTGCAGGAAAGGCAGTCCATTTTACTAGAGCAAGTCACTGAGCCAGTGTGTCAAGGAGAGAAGCCGGAAAAGCCTGAACAGATAAGAAAAATCAAGGTCTTTTGGAAACTTAGGATCTGAATAAATAATTACCACCGTCTCCCCACTTAAAAGGAAAAATAATGGTAAATCTAAAATATAAATGTAAAAATGAATGCATATTGTAGGGCCTGCCTCTCCTGGAATGTAACTAGCTGGGTTCTCTAGGTTGTGCAGATTTTCACCTACAAATACGGATATTCCCACCCGTCAGACATCACTGATTTATCTTTTATCTCTTTGCTCTGTTGACATTGCTTTTTTTCTCAAATCTGAACCATTTTTTTTGCATGTCATATGTTGTTTTATTTTTCCCATTCCTTCACCTTTCTTCCTCTGTCATTTTTGCTTTATTTTACCTGTTTTTCATTCCTGTTTGCATCTTGTCTGTTCTTCTGTTCATTATTTCTCCCTTTGCACTTTTTCTCATTTTCTATACAGATCTACTAAACTCCTTTCCCGTTTTCTTTTCTTTGTTCATTTGACAATAAACTATCACTTCTTTTTTTTTAAATCATTGTACTACTTTTTCCTTTTGCCTTTTTTTTTTTTTCTTATTCCCAGTACCTTTTTCCCCACACAAGGATTATATTTTCAGTTTATCTTCGTTCTCTTCCACTGCAAAGCTGATGATATTGGAAAATTCTGTGGGGGTATATATATGGGAGTTTTTTGTGTTGGTGGTGGTATATATATGAGAGATTGTCATGGTGATGGTGGTATACATTTCAATTGAGTTTTAGATTAATAAGAATATAAAATATTGAAATATAAATAAAAATTTAAAAACAAACAAACAAAACCAAACCCTCAAAAACCGACAGAAGAAATGGCTAGAGTACTAGTGTTAAAATAATTTCTGTCAGTTCCACACTTCTCTGAAAGCTTTCTGTGATGAGGAGCACTTCTGAGCTAGATTCACAGCAATCTTTGTTATATCTTTTTTATCCTGCACCTAGTTTTCCATCTGCAAAATGCCAAACATGTTAACTTCTACTATGATAGTGCTACTGTTATCCACCATAATATATATTTCATTTATACATATTAACAACTGCAAGATAGTAAAATTGTGACAGTATAGATAGCTGAAGTAAATGGGCAGAAAATTTAACTCATGCTCTACTGAAATGGTTCATGCGTAGTCCTTGTAGTGCTGCTTTGTTAGTGACTCACTCCAATAGAGTATCCTTTGCACTCAAAATTGCTGTGAAAGTGAGCCAAAGGAATCTAAGCAAGCTTTGTGTTCCTGTTCTGGAAGCAGTTCTTGATGGAAAGTATCTTTCATGGTTCATTTTCACCAGTTAGGGTTAATGAATAGATAGAAAGCTAAAATGGTAGGGAACTTTACACTTTTTTTTTCTGGGTGTTTTGTTTTTGCTTTATTTTGTTTTAATTGCAAAATGCAGCTACCAAGGTAAAGCTGTTTTTAAGAAACCATGAAGTTACTGGATTTTAAGTTGCAGAAGGAGTTTTCAAAAAAGGGGGTAGTTTTATTTAATTTAGAATAAAAGTATGGAAAAAGAATGATGGAATTCTGATTCTGTGTTAAGGAACACATGTAAGTACTGTATATATTGCTGAATGGTTCTTATTTCAGTAAATTAATATCTTGAGAGGGGGCTTTTGTATCAGTTAGAAAACTTTGTATCTTTTTATTTTTGTCAAATGTAAAAACAAATGTGCCTGAAATGAGCTGCTGAAACGTTAAAATGCTCAAAACAAACCATACACACAAGACATTAATGTTGCTTTCTAATCACGCTTTGTTTCCTCATTTGAGACCAAATAGAATGAGAGCAGGAACATTACAGAAATATTAGCTGTGTGTTAAAATACTTTACTGGGAATTGATTTTAGACCTCTATGGGATTTTTTCCACCTTTTCAGCACTTTGTTGCTGCTCAACTCCTGTGCTTAGTGTCACAGCTGTAGTGGTATTAAAGTGGACTGGAATTTGAGCTTTGATTTAAGGTGATAACTGTACTCAAATGTAGTATAGCAATGACAGGAAAATATTCCCTAAGCCCACATCCTGCCACTACTGTCTAGAGGTATGAGGGGGGTGCTACTTTGCACACACTGGTGAGAAATGGATTCTCAGGGACTTGGGATGGTTTACAGCGGGTGGGGTTTGCAAGGCTGTTAAGCTCTGAATTTCCCGTAAGCATCCATAAAGGCTGGTGAGATAGCTGAATTTGGGAGAATTTTCACAGAGATGATAAAAGGCATTTCCTTGTCACCAAGATACTCCTAAGGTTTCAAAGCTGGGTGTCAATCACCCTCAGCAAGAAAGACTTCTAGCATACTTTAAAAGAGGGAAGAAAAAATAAAAGGAAGAATCTATGAATTCGTTTAACTTATTATCTTTTTGGAAGTGATATTTTTCTAAAAAATTTGGTAACTTGGAAAGAGCAAGCAGTGAACAGAGGTGTATAGAATAACTATTAATTTATGAAATTAGCCAACATAGTAATCAGAAAAGTAGTGTAAAGGAAAGCTGGCGACTTATAAAAAAGTGATACCAGCATCTAAATGGAACAGAAAATATGTTTTTCTACCTGAATGGGCGTGATTAGTACATATGCTTTACTTAAGGAAATACAGTTATGGAGGGGAAGGCAAACAATTTCTCTTCTTACAGATCACAGCTTTCAAAAAAGTTCAGAGCTGGATGTAGTCTCAATAAAAAGAGGTTTTAAATGTAAAAAAAAGAGTTCTGGAAAGCTTGATATATTGATATTCACGTCAATAAAAGATTAAAAAAGAGATTAAAAAATATATTGAGCCACTATGTTTAAGCATTATTTAGATATATTTTGGACAACTGGGAGGTAGAAATACAGAACCACGTAGCAGAACTCCTTCCTATTCAAATTAATATCAGTGCTGTGTAAGGAACCAGAGAATGATACTTAAATTGAAAACAAATTAATTCAATAGATGGTAATATATAATTTTCATTGAAAGATGACCAAAATATTTGGGAAGGAAACAAAAGAATGTCTTTGACAGCTAGTTCACTGTAATGCTTTTAGTAATGTATTTGTAGTTAATATGTTACAAATGGGGCTTATTTTGGAAATTGATTTTTTTTTTTCACCAGTGCAGGGCTTTTCTGTATTGCTCTGTAAAACAAGCCATAAATTCTTACAAATAGGAAGTGCTCTACTAAGTACAGAAAAGATCAAATTTCTTTTTTAGGGGAAAAAAAAAACAAACCTCTAGTTCTACAGGATCAAGCAGATACATTAAAAAAACAAACAAAAAACTATGCATGTTTCATTAATTCAGTTGGTCTTACACTTCTCCTGTGGAAGAAAATTGAAGTTTTAAGGACTGGACAGAAAGATAATTCTATAATTTTGAATTACTTTTATTTAAAAAGGAAAAGATAACCTTTTTATTAGATGAATGAGAGCATTAGCTTGAAAAGGTGAGGAAAATGCAATGCTAAGAGCTTCACATGACATCAGGTGTAAATGACAGCAAAGCTGTTTTGATTTCCACAGGTCTGAGATCAAGGTCAAAGTGTATGGAATTTTCTAAATATTAGGAAACAGAGTTAGCTTTCATTAAAAAAAAAAACCCAAACAATCAAACAGATATGATAATTTTTTCTTGTTTACTAATGAATTGCTTAATGTAGAAGATAGCTCAACTGTGAATAAAAGTAAACAATGTGGCAAATGCAAATAGAAAGCAAATGGAAAAGAAAGATTTTTTTCTGTTGTCCCTAATGACCCCATACCACTCCCATATTATCTTTCTTTTCATTAGGCATGACTCATGCCATAAGTCTTTTGGAAAAGAAATAGAATAATGCTAAGATAGTTTGTTGTATTGTGAAATAATTTGGGTTTTGTCCTCATTTTTTACAAAAATGCATGTTAGCTTTTAATTTTAAAGGAAGAAAAGGCCCAAGGTTTCATTCAATATTTAATGTTTATATTTTATACTCCCTATAATGTGGGGTAATTCAGACAACGTAATATTTTTGGCTGGTAGAAAAGTTCAAACATGAAAATTCCATTTGGACTGTCTGTGCTGCCTATCAGAAATCTCTAAGGGTATTTAAACATTCAGAATAAGAAGTTTCTTTAATTTTTAAACATGTATTTCATTTTATGTTTTATTTAAATTGTCTTAACATTTACATAGAACCCCTTGAAGGCTTGAAAACTTGAAATTTATATTCGATTAAAGAAATAAATAATTATGTATCAGAGTGTATGTGGAGATTTATTAGAGAAAGAAAAGGTACCATTTGAGTATGAAGATATTCTGACAATTACAAAATATGATTTTCAAAAATTACTGATTTATATAGTGATTATTTGTTTTGAAGGAACTGGAAACCAGATTCCGTAAGAGCTGTTGTGATTATGTTACCTCCCACAACAGTGTGAATTTTTAAAGAAGTAATATACATGAGAAACTTGAAGTTGCAGAAGTCTAGTTAATGATGGCTTAAGAGACAAGGGAATTAAAGGCACAAGGGTAGTTTCTTTTCCCATTTTAAGAGATGGGTGTTCTTGGAATTACTCAGGAAATACAAGCTAAGGAAGAATAGGTTTGTGCAGCTGCTGTGAACCTTTGGGAAAAATAATTAAGATAGGAAAGTCTAAACACTGTAAACATGGAAAAAGACATCACCGGCTGCATGATGAAATGTGCATCCTCGCATGGTCCACAAGAGACCAGCACAGAGAGGAGAAACGAGGAACACTGGAAGCAGCAAGTTCAAATAGTAACCGAAAACCTAAAGCATTTCTTATAATAAACTTCCACATTTTTAAACTTTGATTCCTCCCAGCAAAATGATGAAAAAGTTGTGTATTTTCTCATAGCTATCAAGTGTATGTTCCAAGAATGCTCACGTTGGCCTGGGTTGCTTTTATTTGAGGGTCTCTTGAGGTTGATGGCAAGGTATGTATCATCCCCCTTTGGCTTGCAGTCTGTCCTGTGGGGACTTACAGAAACAGATGAACCTTCATTGTTTAACAAACAGTACTAAAATTTATTTACTTCTGACTTAAATGTGCTAATGACAGTTTACATGCTGTAATTTCTGCGTGTACCAGCAAAATGCTAATGTGCTTGTGTTTGTCAGGTATTTCACTTATGATTCTGGTTTCTTCAGCTCTTAAGCAAGGTCCTTACTATCACCACTAAGAGAGTGTTTTCCCAGCCCACTCAGGGAGGATGAAAATTTTTATTAAAGCAGTTAACCTTTTAGAAAGAGTTTATTTGAATCTGCCTATTGACAGCAATACACTGTATTTTTAATGTAGACTTTACCAAATATTTGTTACTAAACAAATCTAGTTTCACTCATATAATGAGAATGCCAAGTAATTTCACATGTGAAAATGGTGGAAAACAGAATATGAGGTCTTTCTAGTTGTCTTTCCTCTGTTCTGGCATTTTCTGACTGGTAGGAACCTCAAACTAAACCTGATGTTGTTTCTCTGTGATTGTATCTTGCTTCCACTTTTGGGATGTATGTTGTCTGTTTTTTCACCCTATCTAATCCAAGCTGATATGGTAATTTAATATGATTAATTTCTTTTGCAAGTGAATTTCCAAATATTATTTTCTATGTGATTTGAAACTTGCATGGAAACAAAGCAAGGATTAATTTAATTTTTCAATGTAATCATTTGCTTGTAACTCTGTAGCACATGTTATTAGCCAAATTCAGTAGTCTTTGGAAGGTATTCTTTGACTTTGTCACAGTACAGAAATATGCATAAATGTAACTGTGTCTGAAATTTACAAGTTAAACAAAAGGTACAAGGTATGTTATAGACAGGGGTTTCATGTGTAAATTTGCAAACACTTCAGATCATGCTTTCCTTTCAACTCCAAATGTTTTTCTCCAATACGATCAGTGATAAGCCAGCAGGCATTAGCAGTGGGTTTGTATTTTAAAGTTCGATACATATGCAAAATTTTGTTGACAGATTAATTGTCAAAGTTAGTTGCTACTTCTGAGTAATTTTTCAGGAAAATACCCAGGATCAATTATTTGGTATTGCTGTATTCTCTTCTGTCTGTGATATCATTTGGCTTTGATATCATCGGTTATTAGAATGTGTTGATGTAATTGAAGTCTTCTCTGTTTTCAGAGAACCATAACAAAACCATAACATCATTTACTGTGGGGAGCGGGAAATTAAAATGAGACATTTTTACCTTGAGAATTAATTTGAAAACTTTGATATCTTTTTATATAGAGAAAGCTGTTATTCAAAGCCAGTTTATACCTCTTTAGACAGAAGTGACCTTAGATTTTTAGTCCCAGATTTTTGTTTTTAAAATTTATGTGCTATTTCAGTTTGTTAAACTAAACTTTGAAAAATATGTAGTTAAAACCTGCCCCGGTCTTTTAGCTTTTTCTGGGATTTTTGAATCACACCTGGTTAATATGAATTTTGTCTTCACTTCTTCCATGCCTACATTAAAAGCACCTCTTCTGTCACACAACTGGTATAGTTTTCCCATAGGGACATATAATGGAGTTCATCAAAGTGAAAAAAGTGAGTCACACAGTCATTTATTTACTCGTGTAAGACAATAATGGTGTTGATAGTTATCTGGATGCACTTTCATTTCATTAGACTGTGGAAAAGCTGGGAGTTAAAAATTCCCTGCAGGCTTGATGACAAGTGAAAAGAAAGAAGTCAGGACTGCCTGGTGGTTACTGTCTCATTTAATGTTGTTTTTATGCCTTTTGGCAACAATGAGCAGACATGCTGTTGCTCCAAATTTTCTAGAATATTTAATTATATAAATTATGAAAAGGAGTCCAGTTTTCGTGGTGTTGGGAGTTAAATGAGACGTATTATTATTTTATTATGATTAAAATATCAGTTTAGATTCTAAAATCATGTCTATCTGGATTCATGGGCACAAATTATCTGATATTCATAGGTCAGGTTTTATGTTTATCTGCTGTACAGATGACTACAATTCGTGTGTAAGATTCCCTGCTCTCTGTTTTGCTTTCCAGCCCTGTGGGCATAAAGTTTCAAGAGTTAGTGGCACTGGGCTAACTAACAGCAGAAGACCTTTTGCAGGAGTGCTGGAGCAGTATTTTGGAATAACTCTGAATGGCTGGCTCTGATGGATTTATCAGAGAAGAGAGGGTTCCTGACAGTGGTTTCATCTTGCAGGAGTGTTTTAATTACTTGCTTGCCATAGCTTAAGCTCAGAGGAGTTCTTTTAGGTGTCAGTGAAATAGAGAAGAGCCCTGCATTCCCCAGTTATCTCTGAGGCCTATATTTATGTGTGCAGTAGATATGCTCCGTAATGAGCTGTCCTGTCCTTGCCCAGCTTTGAGGATCTGCAGTGCACACTGGTTCCCTCCTAGCCAGCATGTCTGGGTGTGCTTCCCATGGGCAATGTGCACCAAAACCGTGGTGAGTTGGGCTCTACAGCAACTCCTAGATGGATGCCACAGTCAGGTACAGCCCAGCCTTCCAAAGGAAAGGAGAGCAAAAGGGAGCCTTTTGCTAAGACTGTTGGTTTCCCAAGAGAGCCCCATGACTGTTCTCAGCCTTTTCCATAAAGATAACTCATACACATCCTCTGTTTGTTTGTGTGATATGTTTAACAACTGGTGATTACCTCTGAAGCAATTAAAAGGTTGATGTTCTTGGTGAGAATTTAGGACACAGTCAGGGCAATTCTGTATACAAGAATTTGATGATGAAAATTAGTCATACCGTGTTTCTCATGTGGGAAAGATGATCAGTTTCTTTCTTAGATGAATCTGAAATCAAAGCTTATATTTTTCTAATGCTAATACTTTACCTTTCTTGGTTGGTAGATTTTTCTGTGAGTGAAATGGTATGTCTGACACCAGAAAATATTTTGGCTTTTAAATTTTTATGTATAAGATAATTCTCTATGTCAAGGGCGTTGAAATCTTCATTAAAACCTCTACAGAAGATGTAAATATGATACAGTTCTTTACCTATCCTTGATAAGTCCTTTAATTTCAGCTGCTGCACACCTTGCTGTCTTTTCCCAATTCTATTCAACTGTGTAATGCTGCATAGTAAAATATGAGATAAAAAATGGAAACGTAATTATTTTGAATTAACTTTCTATATCTGTAGCCATGCATCAGGTTCATTTTTGGAGGAGATGTATAACCACATTTCTATCTATCTATCTGTCTAGTGTGAGAAGCGAAGATGGTCACTATCAAATATTCATCCCAAGCACAAGATTGCTCATGATCCCTTTTCCACTGTCTTTAGTGATTAGATGTAGTGTGTAGTTTCCAGACACTGGATATGTACCCTTTAGCTGTCCTGAACAAGTAATAAAGAATCTGAGACACTGCTTCACTTTTTAAATTCACTGGTGAGCAGAGTTCACTTGTGTGAAAAGCTGCCTTTATTAGTACCTTATTTGTCTTCAGAGTTTAATTTAGTATCTCCCTGATGGGCAACTGCATGGGAAGTAATCAGCTTGATATCGTGGCTTTAGGGAGTGCATTTTGTAGCCGTAATTGATCTACATTCCATCTGCACAGAATCTGACTTAAGATATCCAAAGGTTCTTGCAAGGTAAGCATCCCTCAAATTCAAGCCTAGAATTCTGGTCATGCCATATTTGTGGTATATTTTTTTATATGTGGTTTACACAATCCATTCTGACTAGACACTTAAAACTTTGCTTTTATCCAAATTTCTTTCATCTGAGAGATCACTCATTTCTGTTTTTAACAAATTTTTTTTCAGCAGTATTTGTCATCTGATTTGAAATGTAAAATAAAAAAAAAAGACATACATGGATTTTTAAATACTCTGTCCAGTCTGGCATTTAGATTTACATTTTCCATAGAACTGTTTCAACAGTACATGATCAGAAAGTAAGTAAAGAATTTTCACTTTTTCTCAGCGAACTGCATTCAGAGGATGAGAAGAACACCTCCACTGGATGAACTGCAGCCGCCTCCATACCAGGATGACAGTGGTTCTCCTCATCTTTCCTGTACGCCTTCCGAAGTCGGAGACAGCAAATGTGAATATTCCCAGTGTAGCAACAGTCCAAGATGTTCATATAAATGCCCAAGTGAGGGAAGCACAGGACACGAAATCGAAAGCTTTCATAACAAAGGCTACGAAGAGGATGTTCCGAGTGATAGCACAGCGGTTCTTAGTCCAGAGGTAAAGGAAAACAGTTGAGTCTTGTAAGGCACCATGCAGGGCAACTTTTTAGAGCCTTTTAAATCCAAAGATCAGGGCACAGTTATATCTACACTAATATTACAGCTCATTAATTTAAAAAAACCCAGTATGTCAGAAAATATTACACTAGGATTTCAGATTGTTCACATTGCTGTAGTTTTTTGTATGGCACCTTAACATTCAAACCAACTCCCAGTAAGAGTGAATTATTTTTTAAATCAGTCAGAAAACATCATCACACTATAAGGACTGTAGTCAAAATTCTTCCACATAATTTTTCAGACAACCCTAATGCTTTTTCAAACTGAACGCCCCATAATGTAAAACAACTTCTATGAAAAAAAAAATTTACAGAGGTTTTTTTTTCAATTGTTGATGTGGTATAGTGATTTGGTCCACTTAATTTTCTATTTTCTGCTATAAACTGTAATGGTAAATATATTTTTTGTGTGTGTGTGAAGAAATCGTCTTTTCTGACACATATTTCATTGAAATGTCTATAATAACCAGTTACTGCACTGACATCTATGGGTAAGTCTAATCAGTGATGCCATGTGCAGAAGAGTCTCCTTTTGGTACAAATTTGTGTTTTGTTGCTACCTGAAGTTTTGAAATGCGTATTAGATCTTCAGTCCTGAGGTGTCAACAGCTGTTTCTGTCTTAGCAGACCTGTTAGTAAGTTGATGTTGCATACCTGGGGTGTTGGTGCAAGATCTGGAAGGCCCAGCAGCAAGGTCTTCCCATTTTGTGTCACTCCAGTCATTAATGTAAATATCCTCAATAAGAACTGCTGCCAACTTTTTTTATAGCCACTCGAAACTTGAGGAGTAAAGCTTTTAGAGGAATGAATTCCCACGGCTACGTGGCAGCCAGGTTAAAATAAGAATATATCTTTACCCAGAAGGCTTTGTTTTGGCATCTGTTCATTCACGTGAACAAACATATCTTTGATAATAAGAAGATACACTTGAAATACATTTGTTTTACATACTTGGAATAATTTATTGTATGAGCAGTAGATTGACCTATGGTTATAAATATTTTCTGTTTCAGTATCCGTGTCAAACTAGCTGTTGTAACATTGTAGGGGATCGATATTATGTTCAAAATTTGAAGTAAACGATCTGACTTTTAAGTTTAAAATACAATTTTAGAATTGATGAAGTTTACAGAAAGTTCTGGAGGTGTGTTCAAAACAGATTGCTTTTGCACAGTTCCAGTAAAATTACTTGAATAAAACCATGATAGTGAACGGCATCCCTGCCCATGGCAGAGGGATTGGAACTAGACGATCTTTAAGATCCCTTCCAAGCCAAACTGTTCTGTGATTCTGTGTTTCTATGATAATTTTTGGCGTATTCATATAACTCTTGTGGACTGCAACAGGAACTTCATGTGCAAGTAGTTCCTGGATTCTTTGCTGGCATCTCACCATGCTCTCAATCATTAGCCGTCTCTTCAAACACTGTAATAAGTTAACTTAAAAATATGTGTATACTTGCACTGAAATAATGTGGTTCTATCTTGCAACAAATGCATGTAGTTTTTAGTGTGTGGGGCACAGAAGAAGAGATCCTCACATAATTCAATCTGAGTTCAGTCTGATTGGCTTCTGGCTTTTGATGGTATTGGCCAGGTAAAGTATTTTGATTTCTTCTTGACTGCTAGTCAGCCATCTCCTTGGGCTTTCAGTGCTTAATAATCTTGTTTATGAAATGAACAAGAAGATCATAGTGCCTTCATATTGTCTAGAGTAAAAAACATATTTCCGTGCTATATCTAATAAATAAATAAATAAATAAATAAATGGGGTTTTTTTCTTCTTCAGGATATGTCAGCTCGAGGATCATCTTCACAGCTTCCTAAACCTTTTGATCCTGAGCCAGTAGCTAAATATGGCACACTGGATGTGACTTTTGACTATGACTCACAGGAACAGAAGCTTTTGGTGACAGTGACAGCTGTCACAGACATTCCCACATACAGCAGGACAGGTGGAAGCTCGTGGCAAGTACACCTAGTTCTCCTCCCTATAAAGAAGCAGAGAGCAAAAACCAGCATCCAGCGGGGACCGTGCCCTGTCTTCACAGAGACATTCAAATTTAATCACGTCGAGTCTGAGATGATTGGGAATTATGCAGTTCGCTTTCGACTGTACAGTGTACGGCGCATGAAGAAAGAGAGGATTGTGGGAGAAAAGATATTTTACTTAACAAAATTGAATCTTCAAGGGAAGATGTCAGTGCCAGTGATACTGGAACCTTCTTACAGTCTGTCTGTGAGTATTAAATGAGGCAGAATAAAAATGCAGGGAGATACAGTGTCCTGAATTCTGTAAGAATAGTGTGTATATTTATAGAGTCATCACATCCACTCAGTTTTTTGAACAGTCATAGCACTGCATTAGCACAATGATAATTTTCTTAGAGCTTCACTAAGTATATTTGCTTTCCACCTGCAAAAGCTGCCTGTATTTTTCCTTTTAATTACTTAGAAATTTCCAGTCTATAAATGGGGATATAGTGGTGAATGCATGTATACATGCCCATATATATATATATGTATGTATATGTATGCAGTAGTATAATCTTTTCTTTACCACCTATAGCACTTCAATTTAAAAAGAAAAACAAGCCAGAGTGGAAGAAAAAAAAAAGCAGCTATACTAGCAAGTGCTCTCCATCTGTTGCAATTAAGTCTTGGTTGCACATAGGTATTTTTCTTTCAAGAAAGAGAGAAACATAGAAAAGAGAATTTTGAGAGTAGAAAGCCATTTTTAATAACTTCGGATTAGAACCTTGTTAATAATTGATTTCTGGTTCAGTCTGAAGTGCAAAATAGTGTGAAAAGTAGTTGAAAAGTAAAAAAAAAAACCCAACTGCTTATCTGATGAAGAAAATTTTTTGTCGCCCAAATAGTATCTTTAATAAAGCAAAGCAACAGTAATTAAGGGCAAACATAGGTATCATTATCAATAAACACAGAAGATCACTAAACTGGCAGTGATCAGCATCTCCTTTTTTCTTTTTGTAAGTATTTAAATATGCTTTTGTCCAGAATGTTTGTCATGTTGTGGTCTGGGCTTCCTAGACAAGGAGAGCTTGAATGTTCATTGTTTGAATTGAGTGTGTGCTGTATTTCAGACTTTTTGGGGAAAAAGATGGTGATTATCAATCCTTATTTGGACATTGTATGTATTTTGTGGGGGTTTTTTTAAACAATCAATAAAAGAAAAAGAGCAGGAGAAGGGAAAGAAAATATTTTTTAGGTGAAACAATGCAAATAATTTGTTCTGCATTTTGGAAAAAAGTTTGGTTCAATTGAAATGGCATTTCTGTCGAACATGGGTATTGCAAAAGACTCAAAAGAAAAGGCTGTTGTATTTAATGACTAAAAATATATTAATTAATAAAAGCTGAAATGAAAACTTGGCTCTGATGGAGGATCAACTGACAACAGAACAGATTTCTTGTGGTTCCTTAAGAAGCACAAATCAGTCTAATCTAAGGATGAAATGGTTCACCTACATAGAGCAAACTTTCTTAGTGGAGAGTGCTAGTTTCATAGCTTAGAAAAAAGCACGCTGTGAGACAAAACATTGGATATTCTAAATGTACTTGCTTAATTTGTGTGTGTTTTCAGTGGATTCTTGTATAAAATCTACCAAAGTCAGTGAAACGGCAGTGAAGAGGCCTGGCTTGTGACTGATTGGTATATATCATATGTGCACTCGTTATTCTTCAGTATTATTTTCTTGAGTTTTGTGACAGGCAGAATGAAAACTAGCTTTAGGAGGCATCAAGGATGACAAGGTTGTTAGTTATTTTCTATGATGGTAAGACATGCCATGTCAGCATTTTTCTCTCCTCAGTTTTTGGGGGATGGAACAAGCATAACAAATAGTGCTAGGAAGTGAAAGGATCTTCCAGAGTTTGGTGTTGTAACAGGAACTAAGCAGCCCAGCCTGTTGCTGGAAAGGGTATTTCAGAGTGTTGATAGCTTGAATGAGGATCCATGATTGTCTGGAATTACACACATCATTTTTTAAACCTTTGGAAATTCATTCACTAATGAGTTTGTAGGTATTTTTTTATTTCATCATTTATAGCCAATAGGATATTTTTTCAGTGAGTAGATTTCTTACAGGATTTAACATAGTTGTTTTGCAAGAGTGTTAAAATTAATTGTTTTTCGCATGTATGACTGGAAGTGGGAAACATCCTTGGGTCACTTGAATTCTAGCCCTTGTTATTCAAAACAGCCAGGTCATCTTGATCACAAATTTGTGAATTTTTGTCTGAAAACATCAGGTAATTTCATTTAAAATCTGAATTTCTTCATGGCCAAGTTATTACCATTTGTTCTTATGCCAGTGTGGGCCTTGAGCTTAATTAGTTCCTACCCATCTCAGGTGTTTGCCTCTGGGTATATTTATACACATTGGTCTTATTCCTTTTATCTGTCCTTTTGCTAGAATAAACCAACAATCTTTATGTACAACGAATCATAAATGTCAGGCAGGAGTTATTTAACAGGAGAAGGTAAGTGCTGTTTGAATTTGGAGATACCCAGTTGCTCAAGGATATTAGTAATTATAAGATCCACGGTGAGGCACGTTGTACATTCTGAATTAAATTTGCCTTGTTTGGTTGCAGAGGGTTTTGTTGCTGAGAAGTGTTTATATTTGACAGTTTTTTAATGAAGATATTTCTTGGACATGACAGTTGTCCTATTTTTTCCACTGCTTCTCATTATATGGATTTTATATATTAAATATACCTTCTATCACTGAAACTTCCTAATCCATTGAAATATCTATGCTAATCTCTTCTGCAGAAATGTATTTTATTTCCTTGTGTCTGTGCCTGATATTATATTAACGTATTTTATTAGCTAATCATGTGCCTTCTGACTGTATAAGAACAGTTTGCATCCTGTGAAGTTCAGTATTTTTTCAGTGATACCTTAAAGCTATACACAAGGAAACCTGGCTGAAGGTAGATCAGCAATTTCAGTGCCTTTCAAACATACTGACATGCTGGCATGACTGGGGCCTGCAAGTCTCTGATTAATGTTTAAAATGGGAACAACTGCATGTTGTGGTGAGAACATGATACTAGTACATTCCTTAAATAGATATCAAAGCTACGTATGGCTTCAAATTTACAAATATATTCACAAAACATCATTTTCACCCAAGATTCACCCTGTTTGTCTCCTTCCTACATTGTGTATAATGTCTTGCATTAGCAGCTATTATCCCCAGTCCTGTTGCCATTTGTCTTTAACAGTCCTGTGTTGCTGCAGTTCTCCCACGTAACAGGGAATTCCTCCTCAGCCCCCTTATTTATCACACATTTCCTTCCAAGTATGCATATGCTTGAATGAGGACGAAGCAGTGAAACCAATATGAGTTGGGCAGAATGCAGTTGTCACTGTTATCTGAGACTGTGTCCTTTTCAGATTTAATAGAAATTGTCCATTGCATCAAATGGTAAATAGCAGGGGTGTACATTGTGATTTTGTCAGAGCACGGTTTGTGTAGGAAGATATTTGTTGATGCTTTCAGAAAAATTTTCTCTTTAGTACAGTGGAAGACAAATTTTTGTTCACCCATCTTGGAGTTTAGAAAAGCTGTTTATTTTCCTTCAGGAAATCCCTGTGGACCTGTTTTTAGTTGCTCTTCGTTCTTCTCACCCAGAGAAATTTTCCTGACAGTGAAAAACAGCCTTCAGTATATTGTGATTATAAAAACATATAAGCAGTTCATTGAATGAAATCTGTTTGAAAAAGATCAAAGAAACACACGTAATCCACAGTCCCATAGGTTGCTTTTTGGTGTAGAATAACAACAATCATGGTTTTTATTTTGTGATTGGTTTGGGAAGTACCATTTGGTTGACCAAAACATACCTTGCTGCTAAGCAAATCTAGTAATCATTCACTATGTATCATCAATTTACTAGGTGTTTCTGGGAGGAATTCCATTTATTTTCCTTTCTTTTCATTGCATTCTCCATTTGTAACATGATGAAGTCCCAGGTGTGATCCCTATAACAAAGAATAGATGATGTGGGCAATCATAGGTGCTTAAAATTGTGTATCTTTACTATAAATATCCAGAGTGTCTGGATAATTATTTCAATTAGTTTTTTTTGAGTGAAGGCATTTATGCATGTAGTGTATAAAGATGCTCGCTCTTGCACACACAAGCACACATATGGAGTCTCTCCACTATGAGGACAATGGTTAATCATCTCATGACATTGGTTTATATACTATGCTTAAGGCATTTGAAGAAAATGAAGAATGTATGAAGAAAATGAAGAATGCCCTTTATGTATGGCATATCTTCAGTATTCTTTATAATGTATAACAGCTCATAAACCTCAGAGGAAAAAAAACTTTCAGAGTGGCATTTCTTTCTTGGAAATTCTTGTCCATTGTAGAGTCAAAGTGTCAGGTTTTGTGCAAACTCTCAAAGTATAAGTCACTTCTAGTCACTGCTTTACTACTGTGTTCTTAAGGCATGATTTCTCCAGGATGGTATTTGGAAATCTAAATATTAAAATTCAGATGTATAAACAGAGCTTTATTAAATACCAGTATGATACATTAAGCTGCCAATAAAATTACTAAGACTTGTCTAGAAAAAAAAAAAAAGACAAAATATTTTGTTCTTAGTATTTTAACTAGAATTCTACCTAAAATGAACAGTTCTTACGTGATGATGTATTAATGCTTTTGGTTAGCTTGTATAAATTATGTCCATCAAAGTAAGGGGCAATTGTCTTTTGACTCTGAGCATGTGCTTATCTCAGGAATAACTTAATTCATTTGAGTTAGTGGTGTAAAAAAGAGAAAATTAGAATTGATCCTATGACACGATAAGAAAGATGACTCCTGTGATTTCTTTGAAGAAAGTTATTAGGTGATTGGAAAATGGTGATAATGTTAGTCAGGCTTCAGGAGAACTTGGCAAACAAAGTATTCTCCCTGTGTTTGGCTGCTCGTGTAATGTATCATGGCAGTATCATCAAGCAGCGGCCATTGTCTTCTTGGCTAGGGGTAAAATAGTTAGCAAATACCTGAAAACCATGCGGAAATATATCTTAGTCTTATTCTCCATATGTTTTTAATCAAAACAGGGAAATCCTGGTGAAGGGTCTGGAGTGTAAGTGCTATGAAGAGCAGCTCAGGGAGCTGGGGTTGTTTAGCCTGGAGAAAAGGAGGCTCAGGGGAGACCTCCTCACTCTCCACAACTGCCTGAAAGGAGGGTGTAGCCAAGTTGGGGTTGGTCTCCTCCCAGGTAACCAGTGACAGGACAAGAGGAAATGGCCTCAAGTTGCACCAGAGGAGGTTTAGATTGGATATTAGGAAAAAAGTTTTCACAGAGAGGGTTGTAAAACATTGAATCAGACTGCCCAGCAAAGTGGTGGTGTTACTATCCCTGGAAGTGTTCAAAAACATATGGATATGGCACTGGAGGACACAGTTTAATGGGGAACATGGTGGTACTGGGTTGATGGCCTTCATGTTTTTAGGAGTTTAAAAAAAGGCAGCATAACACCAGGGGCTTTCTTCATTTCATTAGCAAAACCAGGACTTTAAACTCCCTTGTCGATACACAGATGGGAAGCAAGTTCCTACATTGGTAACCAGATCTATTACCATAACCTTGAATGTAGGATACCAAGAGAACTTTCTGAAGTCAGCAATGTAAAGAATTTCATCTAGTTGTCAAAATCATCGCTTGGTCACACACAGAGTAAAAACTGGTAATCTTTGCCTTTAAGCAATGAGTTGCTTCAAAAAAGTTATTTACTCACTTTAGTCCCTACAGTCTTTGATATTTGCATCAGCAAAGAATGGAAACTATGTTTCAGACATGTCATTACTCTTTTGAGTGTATTCACTCTCTAAAATGCCTCCAGTCAAATGACAGGCTGTGAATGACTTTTCTAGATGAACTCCAAGTAATCCTCTTGAGCAATACTCTTATTTACTCAGTCCATCACTGACAAACACATTGTCTAGAATTCTATGTCTAGTTTCCATAATATTTTAAAAAATAAAATGAAGAAAGCTTATCAATACTAAACCTAAAAAGGTGAGATAACTGGGAGATCCTGAGACTGTCATTCTCTGTAGTAAAAGTATGGTCTCACAGCCTGGGTTCTGATTTCAAAAAGCAGCAAGGAAAATAATCATACTGTTAAAACATACTGTAAATTACCCAGCAGTGACTTTATAGAAGTTACAAGTAAATATTATCACGGTTATCTCTTGTATGAAATTTCCACTTTTGAAGACTGACCTGCTGCTTAAATCTTCCTCAAGATACTCTTTCAGTGGAGCTACATTCTTTAATTTACCAATCCAAGTGAAATTTCTGTTTCCCTTACAGATAGAGTTTCCCAAATATTTTGTGTTCTTTTAATTTTGACTCTTCTTGCTTGCATGTATGTGTACACACAAATATCTTCTCACTTTTGTTACTGTCTGTCAAGTAAACTAGAAAAGGTCAAAACATGGAATCAGTTCTGTTTGCAGGTTTGAGCACCCTTCAGTAAAAGTATGTGCACCATTTTCCTTTGGTTTATTTCCATGTAGGGAAGTCCTAATCAGAGATGTTGCACAAACAGATGAAGTCACCTAGTCTGCAAATTCACAGTGTAAATGGTTATGGAACTTTTAAATTTAGTTTTGTGTTTATTTACTAGGTGATTCTTCTCATTATTCTGGTGGGTTTTGCAGTATAACATAAGTCTTCCTCTTTAGCATCCTTTATTTCAGACTTGAGGATCTTCAGGTAATCACTTCTTTTGTATGTTCAAGCAGCATGTATTTGGTATCAGATAAGCATTTCAGTTCACAGGGTGCCTTTAGCAAGGGATCCTTTTAGTTGTAGTGTGTCAGCCTCTTGTCAGGTTTGGCCTTTATACCGTCTGACCTTGAGCTGAATCTTTCACAGCTCCTGTGTTTCTTTTGGGCTTAATCAGCTGTCAGCTGTCCCCAGGAGAATCCAGTTTATCTGTTCCCTTTCTTTTTGGTGTGTATGATAACTCTAAGAGCTGAAGCAGATCCCTACCAACAGCAAACACCTGGTGGTCCTCTGATCATGAGATTAAATGTGACCTGAGCAAATCAAAAGGGGTAGCACTAGCAACTGTTAATCACAAATAGTTTAACTGACAAATACATTTTAAATGTGCTGTTAATGGTATGGATTTGTTCATTTTGAAAAATAATTGCATGTATGTTTATGCAATCAAATACTAATCCATAGATTGACTACTCGTAAATTGTGCTTACTGTTTGATTGCTGAATCGTTCTCTTTGGCCACACTGAAAGGGTGTAATCAAGAGAAAAATGAAATTATTTGCCATTGATCTCCCCAGTGATCATAGACTAACTCCAGCTGGACAGAGCATTGTCATTTAAAGAAGTCTGTGGTCTTGGAAGCTGTCCCACAGTTGCATCTCCACACTGTTATATGTTTGACAGGGAGTAGAGAGGGGGAGGTGTGAGTGGATCCGGGTGGGAGCTCTTAGTGTAGCTGCATCAGGAATGCAGGTAAAATGTCTGCATTTTGTGTCAGATGTTCTTCACTGAATTGATAACACAAATATCTAACAGCTTTTAGTACTTGACTGTTTCTTTATGCTGCATGTCTTATCTCAGAAAACAGGATTGGATAACAAAAGGCCACTTGCCTCTTTTCTTGCCATGGTTCATGGCTGTATAAGAATCAGGTAGACTTCTGCAGTGTAAAAACAGCACTTTTGCAAATGCTGTAAATGCCACTGTAGGTTCATTTCCAATTGCCTCCACTGCTGCTTGGGTTTGCTCTGCAAATTTCAAGCCCCTTATGTCTGTTGGAAAACTAGGTGACCTTTTGTCATCTGGCAAGGAAGCCAAATGTGTAATTTAAATACAGACTAACATAAGTTATAGATAACTTAAAATATTTTCCTTTCAGTAGTGAATTTGTGTTTTGTTCTGCAGAGCTGGTAATTTAAAAAACCTTTAGACACAAAGTATTAATAGCAAATTCTCATGAAACAGGAAAAACAATACAGAAATCTCTCTGTGAACTTGCTCAAAATCTTTCAGAAAAGTTACATGTTGATTTGCCATTATTAAGAATATATAAATTTTATTTTGTTAATTTATTGCTGACTATTGTGTCTTAAAATTTGAAACCAAGCACTTTTTTGACAATACTGTATTCTTATTAGAAAACCCACAAAGATTTTATGTTCTATTAAAATTAAATAGTTTTAAATTATTTTGAAATGGAAATTTGTGTACTATCATAATGTATCTTCAGAAGCTTAATAGCTCTGCATTTTATAATGTCTGTGGTAAATTAAAGCTGTGTATAGAATTTTTAAAGTTTTAGTCCATCAAATCTAGTGAATCAAAGAATTATTAATTTTAATTTGATCTCAATTTTTCAGTGTTCCATCTGTGTGAAAACAATGTATTTTTTAGAATTCTACATCCAGACATTTTTTTCTCTTGAGAGTAAAAAACAGGATAGAGCAGGAGCTTTTGATGAGAAATGGGAATATTATAACTTCAGATAATCCAATTTTCAGGTACGTTAATAGTATTTTAATAATCAAAACAATCCATACTTGAGGTGAATACCACTGATGTTGAATGGATTTATTTGCTAAAATGGGAATTTTTAACTAGGAAGTCCTGGTAGTTTTTAAAGTATGCCATTTTACCCCAAATAAATGCTTTTCTTCCTAAAATCAAGTCGAATAATGGAAAGATTATTAGAATATTTAGTTTCATGTTTGTGATTTAAGTTGACTTAGTAATGCTGTAAAGTGTTAAGTATGTGAATATAAATGCACATTATACTTATTTGGAACATGCTTCAAGGAACCTGTTAAGCAAAAAACCCCAAATAATTACCTGTCATAGATAATGATGCTTTCTAAACTTGTATCTTTGTGAGATACTTAAAACTCTATGTTTGAATGTTTGCAAGTTCAGGTTATAAATTTAAAGCAAAATACTGATAACTGTATGTTCTCTTACAGTACAGGATATCTGACTTTAAACTCTGACATTCCTAATTACTTTACATCCCTTTGTTTTCAGGGCTGAGTTCCTTAGGTGGTTTAAGTTCTCTATCCCTTGGTATTTTTTCAACCGTGTTTTAGCTTTGAAATATGTTTTTAGGAAGTATCCAGTGCTGAAGTCACTAAGGAAGGATGGGAGCCTCTGGGTTTGTTTTTCTCCTCCCTGAGAGGTGTTGTGGGACCTGTGTGGGGCTTGGGTGCTCTCCTTGCCCCAGGAAGCTTTTGCCTCAGAGAGGAACGGGAGCTTCAGGGTTCAACACTGGGGTGGTGATTGAGAGAGATGAATGTTTTTATTTAAAAACTGTTGGAGACCTGGATTGAGTTCCCTCCTTTGCCTACTAGGGTTCAAATTTCCTTCCCTAAGCTCTCAGTTGTATTGATCTAACAGTAGAAAAAGTAATGTGCAAAGAAGTTCTTTAAGAGATTAGTGGTTTAACATTAACATTTAAAATTGGAGAGAGACATTTTGACAAGTAACATGCTGTGAATCAGATTTTTGTTGCTGAAGGATTGTCAGCAAGGTTTCATCTCTTCTGTGTATATTTTGAAAAGCCAAAAGAATCAGATGCTCTTGTATCATAAGCATACAGAGACATGATTTTAACCTGTGCATCGAGGAAAATTAACTTCTAACTGCCTTCGGAGCATGGCCACATTATTCCCTGTCATTAACTTCAGTTGGCTTAAGAGCAGAATTTGTAAGCAGAACTTCAGGATACAGAAAAATAACAGTAGGAGATGTAAGTAACAAATACTGTGTTTCCATGGAATGATGGAGAAGAAAGACAAATAAATACATTTTAAATATGTTACCATTGATGCAAATAGATGATTCTCTGTGTTGTAAGAGGGCAGAGAAAAACACTATTGGAAATGCTTCTTAGGAGTTGAAGTGTGACATCATGCATTTTGTGTTCACATCCATTGGCACAGGAGAAAAAAAAAGTGTTCTCTTTTTGATCACCAACTTTTGTACAATAGGAACATATGAAATACAAAGACTCCTTAATGGGAATGTTTTTATTATGTATTTATTGGGAAGTGATGTTTCTTTCCTAGATAATATATGGGAAGAAGTCATCAAGGACAATAGTTTGTAGAATTAGTAATTAAGTTTTTGTAGATTATAACACATATTAATCTTACAATTTAGTGGCAAGCAGTGATTCTTGTGAGGGTTGGTCAAATCAAATCGCACGGACTTTGCAATAAAGTACTACTCTGTGGTGTATTGGGAGAGGTTTAGGTCCTTTGCACACAACTCTGTGTTAGAAAGTTGAAAAGCTGAACACTTTTTATTTGCTGTAGTAAGATCTTTGAACCAATTATTTGGAATAGACTTTTTTTTTTTTTTTTGCAATGCTTACTGTTAATAATGTATTTATGGCTAAATTGACAAAACCAGGTTCAGGATTTAGTGCTAATGTCCTGGAGACAGCCTCGAGAGACAGTTTCTTGCACTGTGGTCAGATCATCAACACTTTGACAGTTCATCTGAGTTCTTAAAAATCTACGTACAAGTTTTTATGACAGTTCTTACTAGTCTATTCTGGTGCTTCACTGACCTTGAAAAGCCTTTGCTCTTATGGAACCTTAGTCCGTTTTTGCCCTGCTCGTTAAATTACACACTGTGTTTATAGAGGAAGAGAGGGAAGAGTTGTGAAAATAAACTTACATAGACAGATTGTTTCAAACAGATAGTAACTTTTGGTCTGAATCTTAAGTTTCGCACGGTGAAGCGACAGTATCAAAGTGGCCTACGGTTAGTTTTACAGGCAGATTGAATGCAGATCTGCATGGAAATGAAAAGCATCTGGTAGCACTCTAATGTTGTCATTGTAGCTCCATTTATATTCAGGTTGTACCAATTAGCAATTTCAGTGTTAATATTTCACAATTTGGCACTTGATCATGGAGCTTATATTTCAAGCAGGTAAAAATGTAACTTTTTGTCTGGGTTTTTTTCTTGATGAGTTTGGTAGCACTCTTCTAGAATTCTGACTTGTGTAAACAGGAAAAAACCTTCTAAACAGAAACTGTAATAAAGCTGTTATTTCCAGCTCTAGTGCAGCATATGACTTAACACAAAGTCAGGTTACTTACCCACTGATTATCATGGAATACCTTGCTTAAAACAACTGATGGATTTCCACACTGTGAACAGGAAACTCTGTGCTGGAGAAAATACTTTTGAGAATAATAATAATAATACTCAGTATCTCTGCTTTTAATTTTGCCCTGCAATGGAAAGTCTTTCCTCAGTTGTTGATCTGACCCCAGTTGATCTCAGCTGTCTCTTATCATCCCCAGTTCCAGTTTCTTCTTCTCTTCCTCATAGGACTTTTCTGTTTCCTTTCAAAAGAAAACTGACAAAATTCAACCTCCCTCTCCCCTTTTCCTCAGGTCTTTTACATACTTGTCCCCAAATCCCCTGTTTTCTCCCTTATTTTAGCCACAGAAAGTATACTTTGGTTTATGTTGTTTAATCTGTTTTTACCCAGTAACATCATCCTGTCTTCTAATCTGCTTCATAATTCACTGCTTCATTTTCTGTCTTAACGTTATACTTTCTCTTATATTAGGATTTTTCAGTTCATAACTGAAAAGCTGAGTATTTTTTTAAATACATTTGCATCAGCATGAAACAAAATGAATTAAAGTTGTTTTTTTTGATGTGAAAGGGAAAACAAAATACTGTTTAGATTTTTCCTTTGGTGAATTTGATTGCTTTATATTAATGTCTTGTCTTTATACTTATGTCCTCACAGCACTTTGGGGAAGGAAGGAAGGAAGGAGATTCATAAGTTTATTATACAATAAGGATTCAACAACATTTTTCTGTTTTTCTCAGACCTGCAAAATATTTTGGTTTAGAAAATACTGTAGCAGAACATTCAAGTTAGATGCTCTCTGTGGATTTTCATCCAGTTTACATCTACCAGTGCTTTCTGTGCAATACTTCTCAGGTACAGTCACCATTCAGCTGGTGAGATCCTTTTGCCCGGCCTTGCCAAAGGCAATCTTTTCCTTCTCCTATCCACTCAGGATTCTGCTGTAAAGGGATGATATTTCTAGCCCATCCTTATGTAATTTCTCAATACCACACATTTAATTTTTCAATTGTTTTCCTCCTTCTCTGTTGTACCTCAGGGAAGCTGCTTGTCTTCCCTTTCCTGGTACTTCAGGACTCATTCCCACTCAGTCATCGCTCATTTACCATTCCCTGTTTCTAACAGACTAAACCTTACTCCAATACCATTGTAGTGAGTTTATTGTAAACTGATTTAGACTGAGAACATCAGAACATCAGAACTCTCAGAACATCAGAAAACAAATAAATCACAGTTAGGAGAAGGTTCTATCATCACCTTCTCTCAGTGTGTCAAAGCCCTTTGAGGATTTGGGGGGAGCGTTATTCAGCTGTCTGCTTTGTTTTACATCTTTTTTGATTGGCTTGCAGCATGATCTCAATCAAATTTGAGGCCTAAGCTTTGAACAGTGTCAGGTTGACTGTGCTAAAATTCCTGGCCCATGATAATAATAAAATGAATAAGCACGATAGGGATAATGTGTTACAATTTTAAAAGAGCAGAAAACTTAACTAATAGCTGCAGTTGTGACAGGCTGAGGCTTTCAAGTGTGCGGTATATACTGTGACTGATCAATCAAGTCATCTTTCTTTTAAACTTTCCATTTTATTTCATCTGTAAGAGTTAAGAATCAAAAGTTTCCTGTTCTGTGAATGACGAGAATCAGAGAATGAATGTATACTTGTAATTAATTTTCAGCAATTTAAAATTTGCAAGCAGTTTGAAAATTATTCTTGGCATTGAATAAAGAACTTCTGGAGAAATAACCAAAGATTTAAAATTCTGAATTTGCAGCTTGGAAGATGGAAGTCAGGGAAATTTGTTAAGGTCCTTCTTCAGTAGTAAGAATACATTTGCTAACAACAGTGAATGTTTATTAATGAGGAACTGGATTGCTACTTGAAACTTCTGCTAGACTTTTTGGAAATGTTATGTTAAAAAGAACTAGTTGAAATCTCAATAAGAGGGATATTATTGTAGGTATCATGTCTTCTGTAATTTGAGATTCTGTAATGCATTTGAGCTTTATATGTCAGATAAAGTTACTTGCTTATAAAGTTAATGTTTATCTTGATGAGGATTTGTGCTATTTAGGTTTTAGGTCTGATTTTCTGCCCATGTCAGCTGTTGCTGGAAATGACAGAGACATTTGAGATCTGGAAGAATCAGCTTCACAAAATCATCATGACTCCTTGAAAGAGTTATGCCAGGTTCCCAAATGAGTCAAGCCATATTTGAATAATCTGTGGATCCAATTTACATTTTTTTCTGAGAGAATGATAAAGGGATGTGCTGATCATTCTAAAGTCTTTTCTTGGCTACCAAGCAAATTGCCATGCTGTTGGCTAGATTCCATCCAGTTTTTCAGTGGTACAACTCTATGTGCCAGTGCAAGTGAAAATAGGAACAACCATGGTGTGATTAGCATGGCAGCATAAAGAAAGTTGTTGGGTTTTTTTCTTTTTTTTTTAAAGCCAATAATGAGGAGTTAAAATGATAAAAATTAGTATTAGAAACTCCCTTTAAAGGTGTGATGTGGTGAGAATGCATGAGAGATCTGAACTTTTTGGAAGCTTTCAGGGTGGAAATTAAAGCATCACTTGCTGAGCTTTGGATGACATTCTTCCTTTCCCACCCAAGACAAAGGGTCTATTGCAGTTCTGTATCCCTGGATCAATTAAATTCCTTGTAAGCTAATTTATTCTAGACAGAGCGCATTTTTCTATTTGCATGTGTTCTGTTATTTTGCGACTCATAAATTCTCAGTCTAGAGAATAACCTTTACAAAGGATGAATAAGAATTTTCTGCATTTTATTATCTTCAGAGTTTCACTGGTGTTTTCCATTTTTGGAAAGTAAAAGATGCAAGGTTTAATGTTTTTCAGGATGCTGACAAATTATGTTACAGGTCTTACCTTAGCAGTTGAAGTATAAATAAGGACCATAAAGGCTGTTCTTCATCTTCTGCTGTTACTTCTCCTGAATCATGAAGTAGTGGAAACACCAAAGATTTGTTTTATTTTCAGACCACTTTGTTGTTATCTCTAACATGTGCAAATTAAGTATATATTAAGAATATACATTTCTTATTGGGTGATTGAATGGAACTTCTGTTATTGTCAGTAAGTTGCTTTCAGAATTTTCTATGCGTTTTTCTAAAAATCAACTTCCCAGTAAGATCATTCCATAAAACACACAGAACTTTTTATCTGTTTTATAGGGTTGTGACTCTCAAATGAGCATGTCAGAAGTGTCCTGCAGTGAAAGTACCTCCTCTTGTCAGTCTCTGGTACATGGCTCAGCTCCAGAAATCCTCATTGGCCTCCTTTATAATGCTACAACTGGAAGATTATCAGCAGAAGTGATAAAAGGCAGCCACTTCAAAAACTTGGCAGCGAACAGACCACCCAGTGAGTGAAAATCTTTTTTCATCCTAATGCTTCTGTACTGGTGGGGCTCTCAGTAGCAAGGACTTCAATCCTATCACTTAGTCTTACCCAATCAAAATGAAATAGAGCAATCATCAGCTAATCTGTTTCATGTTTTATATTTCTAGTCAGTTGGGAAATAGCAAAAATCTAAAATTCAAAATATTAATTGTAAGTTGACAAGCCTGTTTTAATTTTTCATGATGACTGACTAATAAATTACCTTTATCATGATGATTAATTGCTAAATTACTAATGCCTCACATCACAGGCCAAGAATAAAAAGTCAGTGTTTAAAGAGAAAGTACATGCCAGTTGATATTAATATAAACATTCTGAACAGTTATTGCTGTTCCTAGAGGGGTTGATACTGCAGTGTTTAATTGCTTATGTGCCTGTATATATGTGGTAATATATGTAATTGAGGAATGTCAGTGAAGACAAGGATCAACCACTTGAGACCTTTGGCATATTTGTATAGAAGGAATGTTCACCATTGGAAAGGACTTGAATTGTGTGTTCAAGCATTTGTTCAAAAATACATTTGTCTGAAATATCCGTGAACTTTATATACTTCTAAACAGGAGCCAGATGGAATGTCACACACAGAGAAATGTTATTACTATCTCTAGCTCTTTGATATAGCTTGAGAAAGTTCAGTAAAGAACTTCTTTAAAAATATTTTTTATTGTTTTTTAAGATGATGAGCCTGATTTACGTAGATGTTAATCAGAAATACCTACCTGTTCCTTCTGATTTTGTCAGCAGGCTCTCTCTTTCTTAAGACCCAGATTAGTATGGCACTAGCATATTATCTGGCACTACTGGGTTATGTATCAGGTTGCCAACATTTTGTAAGTGGTTTACATGTCTCACTTTGTCTTCAGAGTTTAGGAAGTAAACCAGACTTGATACTGATGCTCTCTCCTTTTCCTTGCTTTGTTGCCCCGTGTTTATTCTATTCATTAATTGGCTCATCTTACTCTGCTTTGCTTTCTCTATAATTTTCATACTGATGGAGCCAGACTTTGTTAACATGGCCAGAGGGGGAAGGTGAAAGACTAATCTCTACTAGTTTTATATAATTATGTAGCTGCCCCAGAGTTACCTATTTGGAGATAAAGTATAGAAAGAGATGGGGAAAGCCAAAGAGGTCCAAGGACACTGGGGTGGGGGAAGAAATAAGAGGGAGAAAAGGGACCATGTGTTCCCTTAAAGCAAAACCAGATGCTTATCTTTCAGAAATCTCAGAGAGTGCCAATTTTTACTTAGTATTTAGAATATGCAAGTTAGGAGGGGTTCAATACTTGTTTTGAAAACAGAGATGTTCATTCCCTAGTATCTTAGTTATCAAAATGTGCTCTCTGGGCCCATGCTGTGTAGCCAACAGTTGTGTGTGTCACTGGGGTCAAAAATGTGTTTCAGAATGCAAGAAAGCAGCGTAGAATGTGGCACATAGCCCTATAAAACCATGTTCTGTCTAACCTTTTTGGAGGGAAGATCTTCCATTTACCTTTTGTCATCCCCTGTGAAGGATAGGGGGAAGATTTGATATTCATAACAACAATAGTCCAACAATAGTTCTGTTTAGGCAAATGCTGGTTCAGAGTTCTGTTGTTCCCTTGGAAACTGATGCACTTTCTGGGTCTGGAAAGACCACGCACAGAATCTGGTGGAATCCAGATTTTCTCTTTGGGCTGTTTTTTGCCATCACCCTCCTCTCACCCCAGCAGTGGTGGCACCTTCTTTTAAACTTCTGGACCAGGTCCATGCCATTGCCATTTCCTAATTTCCTGTTAACTACATAGTGGACATTTACCAGCTTCAATCTGTGCCATCATTTCTGCAAAATGAAAGCTAAGGCCCAGAGAGATGATGATGATGAAGAAATGTCCTGGTCGCATTTGTTGTTCAGACTATCAGTGGTCCAAAATCCTGAGAAGTGCTGTAAAGTACATGAGCAGTTCAGTTTTCATTTACGTATTGAGAAACTGTGATAGAAATGGAAGCAATTAGTGTTTCCCACATGGGATCCTTTCTATCGTCTAGGGGTTGTGAACCCAGGAATATTTTTGAAGTGTTTCTGCAGCAAATATGAACTGAAAACTAAATTTCTTGGTAGTACATGCTCCTCTGTTGCATATTTTTGTTATATAGTAACTCATTTAGCAGCTGAGTACCTGCAAATAGGCCAAATCCCACAAGCAGTAACAGTGGATGTTAGAATGTCTTTGTTTCTCTGTGTGACAGTAATATTTTGTCTGAGAAAAAGATGCTTCTTAGTATTCCTTAATGTTTAGTTCTAATAAGTTATGAGCTTTTGCATATTAAATACGTGTGTGTGTGCATGCACACACACAAAATCCATAAATATGTGGATTTTAACAGACAAGATCTTTACAGTCTAAATAGAGACCCATAGCTGAATTTGAGATATATGTCCCTCACCTACTTTGAGAGATTGCATCATTCTTGCACCCAAGTTCATCACTATTCAAGAACTAAAGTATTACAATCAAATATCAGTAACTATAAAAGCTAAGGACAAAACCAGCTTAGTTTTCAGTTCAAATGATTTTTCATTTTATTGCTTTTAATATATGAAGTTTATTTACTATGTGCAGTTTTTCTAAATATGCTGGAGTTTGCATGAAAAAGCAGGTTTTATAAGAATACAGTGATTTTTACCCAATCTGCTATAACCTAATCATTTGCATGATTCTTTCTGTGTTGAGTGTGGTTTAGAACCCAATGTCTGTTACTCCTAAGAGAACCCATTTTGTAAGCAATGTAATTTTTGTTAAAGAATACACAAAGACTGCACAAAATTTTCATTTCTTTAAATTTTACCTAACAATGTGTTTGTTCAGTCCTTTTTCTGATCTATGCTGCTAAGGTTTTGTGTTCTTCCACTCCAGTGAATAGTGTTTCCTCTTAAACTTTAACCTTTGATCCTCTCTCACCCAACTATTGACATCTGGTCATTATTTCTTTTACTGCTTTCCACCCCCTGTTGTCAGATGGACTGTTCTGTTGTCTAAAACACTTGATAGGTGGACAGGTTTATATAATCCGAGGTGAGTTCCTGTAGAAACTAATTGGATGTTGTCTTTTTCATGCAAAAGAAAACTTGCCAGCAGTAAAATATCCACGGCTGCCTATCATATCAGTTTATAAAAGTATATGTTTATTTTTTGTGGCACTCTCTAATGCAAAAGTTGCATTTATCTCTGATTATGGATGTTGGGATTTCAGTGAACCTGCAAAGTGAAAATATTCAGTGAGTTTCTTTTTGACATAACCTCCAATTTTTAATTAATATTATCCATTAGCATGAATAAGACAGGAATAGAAATGAAATGCGAGATCGTTTTATACAGTTTTATATTTCCTGTAATTTGTTAACTTCATGAAATATGCATCCTTTTGCAGGAGCATGGTTTGGTGCTTCTGGTCCAATGAAAATAGAGCTTTAAAAATAAGGCTTTATATCTGAATGCTAACACATAATATGTGCTAACTACTACTTGCATCAGCTTCTTAAGTGTACTGCTTAAGAGCGCTGTACAAGCCACATTTTAAACATTCATCTTGAATAATACAAAAACTTGCTTCTCTTTAAATGTACATTAAATGTATTCCTCCATGAATCTAGGAATACATTTTTCTGTATTGTGTAAACTTCTGTCTTTGAATGCACTTTGCTACATTTTGGTTTTCAAAATAAATAAAATTGAAAAGCCGAAAGTGAGAACCACATCCATGCAGAGATTACTCTTAAGCATTTTATTCTGGCTGTTTTGATATCATCACTGCATATTGACATTATTTTTTTTCCTCTTCATTAATTGGCTTTATTCTACTTCATTTATCCACATTCTTGGAAATTTCAGCGGTATGCTTTATAGTGTTGTGGCTAGTTGGAGCTTGCTAAGTGTTAATGCAATTTAAGTTTCTTTAGACTAATCAAGGTGGGGTCAATGGGAAGAGGATTATGAGGTATACCTTTAACTTAACCCATGTACATAGTACTGGAACTAGTTAATTGGTTATTGTGTTTGTAATATTTTGCTTACTTGTCGTCTTTCCATGTTTCTAAATTAAGCTGTGTTCAGTCATCCTGGTATACACCATATCCTTGTTCCTTGCAAATGCCTCATTCTCCATAACTTCCATTCCAAGATATCTGATATTCCAAAATGTGATTTCTTTTGTAGATACTTATGTTAAGTTAACACTGCTGAACTCGATGGGACAGGAGATGTCCAAATGCAAAACTTCAATCCGCCGGGGGCAGCCAAATCCCGTGTACAAGGAAACCTTCGTTTTCCAGGTGGCACTGTTCCAGCTCTCGGATGTGACCCTCATACTGTCTGTGTATAATAAGCGCAGCATGAAGCGAAAAGAGATGATAGGGTGGATTTCCTTAGGTCTCAACAGCTCAGGAGAAGACGAACTCAATCACTGGACTGAAATGAAGGAATCCAAAGGACAGCAAGTCTGTAGGTGGCATACTTTACTGGAGTCGTAATGGACGGTAGAAAGCGCAGTCCTAGTTTTAAGGGAGTTTGTTCTCCTGAGAATATGATCATCCCTGGTCGCAATCAACAGATTTGTTATGGGAGTGAAAAACAAAAATTGCGGTCAACATTCCATCATAAAGAATGCACAACATGGAAAATGGTGGGATTTAATCAAGAATCTTCACTTAGTGTCATGAACTTCCTTGGTGTCAGAGAAGCCTTGCTGTACACAGATACAATAGCGGTCCCTTCCCCTTCCACCTGATGCTGTATTTGTTTGGGTTTGTTTTGTGGTTTTCAATTCAGAAATATTTTGTGCAAGGTTCTCCAAATTAATGTAAGCTCCTCCTTGTGTACTTTTTGTATTGCTTTAATACTGTAGCTTCTGACCTGCCTGCATTCTGATTAAATGTCAATAGTTTGCACTTTGAGAAAAAGTTAATGGTCTGTAAATCAAAAGAAAAAACAAGCAACACTGGTGAAAGAACACTTAGTAATATAGCAAATAGAAAGATACCATTGTTTTACACTGAGTTTCTTTCCAGGAACTTAGTTCAAGTCGATTTTCATTTTTTTATATGCAGTTGGTTTGAAAAATACTAGCATTTGGGCATCAGGTGAACTTTGACATCAAACTAATGTTTCTTCAATCTGTGACAGGAACGAGCTCTATATATGGCATAAATTGGGTTTTTCCCTCTTGCCTGTACTTCTGCCTAATCCAAAGAGACCAGATCATTAGTTTGGTCCCTTCCAAAACTCCTTAGACAGGTTGTACTGTAAAACTATGTAACTTTCTGTTGAAAGCACTTCCTGTATTCATGTATTCCAATGTAGGAAGCTCATAGGGCACGACTTTACTAAAATATATTTTCATTCAACAAATTGATACAGGTTTCTTTAAAATGTCAGTAGTTGGAAGACTAGGTTGAAAGACTGTGAAGTAAGTGGCAACAGTTGAACTACTCTGAATGAATGCAAAATACTATGGCTTTGCTTGAAACAGGTATCCATTCAGGTGTTTTCTGAGCTATTTTAAGAATTACCATATGCTGTTTGTTGGAAGTAGAGAGCAGACCAGGACTATTTACCTTTCTTCTTGAAGAAGAGAACATCAGTAAGTTATTTTTCTAGTGATTTGCCAGCAATTGAGTGAATGTTCACCCACAAAATAGAAGTTTGCTTTGCTTCTGTTCAGGTTGGGAAACACAGCTTTCTAATGACACAGTTGAGAAGCTGCAGTATCCCAAGAAAGTTTTCCATCAGATAAACACTCATGGCATCCACCAAAATTAGGGAAAGATCAGTGCTTCTGAGATTCCTATTTGTCCCAAAGGCTTTAGCTGGAGTCACTCTAATTTATTGACTGCTGAATTCAATTCATATTACTGAAATTGTGCATTACTGAGTAAACATATTTTTAAAAAGCTTCCCAATTCAAATATTCTATATGCCTGTCATGACAAGCTTTGTTTATTTTTAATTGTTGCTGTATAGATAGCAAGCAATTTTTTTTTCTTATAAATGATGGTGATGTCTTACTAATAGAGGACCTCTGACTGTTGTAGCACTTGGTGCATAGAAGAGGAAGGTGTTGGATTTTGTTGAGACAATTGGTGTTAGTCTAGAGTGTTCTCATAAGGACAGATGTGTTTCTCTTGAATTTCTTCTTAATACCTTTGAACAATCCTAGCTTTGGGGTATACAGACAGTCAAGTACTGTGAGACTTGTGATAGTGAGTATGCTGTAATAAAAGATATTTCACATGGTTCTTAAATTCTCACACTACCTAACAATTTCATTAAGCCCTTTTTAAAGGCTATTGTAATTCTATGTCTTGGTTTATTTGGTGTCTTTTGAGGGGTTTATTTGCAGAGCCAGGCTTTCAGGTTTTGTTGATTTAAAGATTTAAACATTATTACAGGCCTTTTTGGCTTTTTTTTCTCCTGATAT
Organism: Climacteris rufus; assembly: GCA_013398175.1. Taxonomy (NCBI): domain Eukaryota; kingdom Metazoa; phylum Chordata; class Aves; order Passeriformes; family Climacteridae; genus Climacteris; species Climacteris rufus. The sequence goes on along the minus strand of VZRZ01008814.1, from coordinate 77,027 downwards.
TCTGCTGCTGCTTCATTTACAGAAGCTTTATTTACTAAATATAAATAATGCAAAAACTCTCTTTCAACAGGAACAGTCTTGCAGTTGTCTCTCTCGGTCCTTTCTGTTAGTCCAGTTTGTGACATGTAATGTGGAGTGTAGAATTTAATTTAAAAATCGACATTAATTTTGTATGCATAAGGAAAATGCTTAGATTTTCAGAATCCTTTCAGCTTTCCCTATAATAGAGACAAGGAGTTAGAAACTGTTGAAAAGCAGTTTTTCACTGGTTGTAGAAGTGGTTTTATCCATTCTGTTTGTGGATATTTGGATGCTCTTTCTCAAAGGTGAAAATTGTCTCTTGATGGTTATCTCTTTGTACAGATTTTGCTATTTAAAATAATGTACAATATTTAACAGCAAGAACTGAGTCAGTTAATTCTGGTGGAGAACGTACTTAACATCACCATTGAGCAAATGAAGAAGTCAGTTTGGAAGGTGCAGCAAATAACCTCTTACAGAACCAAACTAAACTAAACTGTGTCATGGCTTGGGTTTCTCTTTGTAGGTTGTGTTGCTTCAGCTTTGCATCTCACCATTTAGATTTTTAAGACAGTGAGATCTTCTTTTAGACAAAGCAGAGATTTATAGCAGTCTGTGTTAGGCACATTTGGGAAGAGGAATCTCTCTCTAGGACTTCTAAAGGATGGAGGACCAGTCTGTGCTTCACAGAAGAAGAATTTGTTTACTTGGATTTATACTGTACAAAGGCTAGGAACTGAAAGTATAAAAAATGGAAATGAATGTTTAATTTTGAGGTAGTAGAATATGGATTTGCCATGCAAAACCAGTCACACCAATAATTGGATTCGCCTTGGGATTTTTGTGAGTTAATTATAATACCAATAGCTGTCATGTTGTTTTTTTCTTCCTAGAACCCATTCTTATTATTTCATTTGTTTGTAATTTTGTTTTTCTTATTGCTTATGCAAACCTATGCTTTTGTATTTGAAATATGCCTTTAGCTATTGTGGGTTTTTAAAACCCTACACAAGGGCTTTCACACACAGTGTGGTTTTGTGCATTCAGTTGAGTCTTAAGCATGGAACAGAATTACTGAAGAACAAAGTATCAGTAACAAATTAGAGCCACTTGTATTTTCCCCAGAGTTAGCTGTAGTTTTTTTCATAGCTTTTTGTTGTTTGCCTTTGTTCAGAAGTACAGTAAGTACTTGAAAAAATGTATCAAATCAATTACTTTTCTGTGTGCCAGCAAACCATGTAGAGATTGCAGATCTTGAATTGAATCTGTTTCCTGTCAGTGTAGCCTTAAATAGTTGTAAAACAGTGACGTTCTTACAGATTCTGTTCTTGAAAGTATTGCATCCTTCCTGTATATGATCTGCCTGGTTCAATGTGTAGAACATTTCACATAGGTCGCCTTAAAGTATTGTAAATGTGAAAAAGTTGGTTAGTTCCTTTCTGTGGTAAGGGCAGGGTTGTGAAGGGCAGGACAGCCAAGCATGAAATCACAAGGAAGACAAGTGGTGCAGTGCCTGCAGGACACTGCTGTCTCCCACATCCTTGGAGGCAGGAGGGCAGCAGAGCCATCCTGCTGTTCCTGTTCAGACGGGGGGCACAGGGAAGGAGGGGAGCACTGGAGAGAGGCAAAGCTTGGTCCCTGTGCTGCTGCCTCATCCACGTTGTGACCACACTGTGAGCTCTGGCTGCAATGGTAAGAGTGAGGCAAGGTGTAAGCTCTGCCGTGGATGAAATTAAAGTCCTCTAAGCTCATTAATAATTAGATTTGGAAATACGGTGAGCCCTTGGAATGAATGTATGTGCTCTTGCTACAGCTGAACATTGTTAGCAATGTAGAAAATACTTGAGCTGAAAACAGATTTTATAGCATTTACTGCGGAAAATATTTTTACCTGTAAATTTTTGCAATGACTCTTGAAGACAGATGCAGTGTCAGCATCAGTACCTTCCCATTTTCACACCTTTGGAGCAGTTTTCTCATTGTCTAAAATTTGTATTTGTGTTCTTGATTTGTTCTCTTATCACTCCAATGGCTCACTCCTGCAAATTCCCCAGGGCCCTCACAAACTTCCTGTGGCAGTTACTGGACCTCAGAGGTCAGGGACACTCTGCACCACTTACTTTAAGGTACTGGTGCAAAATTTCTGTGACCTGTCCAACTCTCAAAGGTTTCTGAAATGCAAACCATCAGTTTTAATATCGTGAACCAGAAGAAGTAAACTTCTTTGAAGGAGACATTTTCATGTAGCAAGAGTACGGATCACTCTTACACATACCAATTCTAACAAGAAGTCTAGGGTAAAATCAGGGAATGATGTTTGAGGGGAGACCTTTTGGCCTGAGCTGTTTCAACTTGAAAGTAACAACAGAAAGCCCTTTCACTGAAGTAAGAGTTGTATTGAGCCCTCTACTTATCACACTTCTCTAGAGGAAAAAAAGCTGTCCTGTTCATAGCAGTGTTTAAAATTACGGCTTGTCGCTTGTAAGGCAGACTGACTTCCTCCTGAAACTGAATTCTCAAGAACAGCTAAACATCCATTTAATTTTCCCACTCATGTGCGTGCCTGCCTGCCACTAATGCTAGTGAGAGGAGCCCATAGGCATCAAGAGGAGATTAGACCTCACCCTGAAAGTGTGAAGAGCAATAGGATTGGTAGGTCAGAGGGGTTGTACAGCCTGGCACCTGCAGCACAGTCAAATATGATTTCTTATGAATGGAGGCAAAACACCAAACACCTGGATACTGTCACAAACTTGTTATATAATCATTATATCTTATTTTTGTTTTTTCTTTTCCTCAGCTTTTGAAATATTTTTAAAACTCTGTATTAAAAATGTTGAAGCAGTCCCCAAAACATCTTGATCACTTTAACTGGAATATTTGGCAATGTTTATTGTTAGAAGGAGCCTGTGTCTGTATTTTTCGTCTCTAACTCAACTGCTAGATTTTGTAATGCATCACAGCTGGATTTCAGACTACTTTGTTCTGATGTCAGTTCTTGAGGGAAAAGTCACAGCAGCGTTTTCTTGTCAGTGAATCACCAACACCCATTGAAGAGATGTCATCCGAGAGGAAGAGCATTAAAATAAGAGTTGGCTTCGTACAGTAGCAGCGACAGTGACTCAAATTCCACTCTTGAAACCTTGTGGCCCTCGGAGGGCCCTGCTCAGAGAAACTGTGACATGTGAGTTGTGGGACGTCATGCAGTCGGAGCAGTGCTGCTCTGTGTGGACATTGTGTGGCTTCTAAACTGGTGTATTTCACAGAGGTAAGCAGGGAAGATATTTTTTATATCTGCCTTGGGTGAGTAGGGCAAGTGCCAACTGGCCTGCAGTGACATGGATTAGTTTAGCCTTAAAAACTTATCACTGCCCCTCCTTAAATTCAAGCAGGGTTTCTTTCTTTCTGCAGACTATGCAGAAATCTTATGCACCAATATCTGCTTATATTACATCTACCTGAATGCGGCACAGTTATGTTAGTGCTGGCAAGCTTATTTCTTATGTTATGTGATGTGACTGAAGTAATAAATGGGCCTGGAACATGCTGGATCAGGTTTTGCTGTTCAGGCTTACGCTGGATCAATACAGAGACATGGTCCTTTTGCAGAGGAATGTGCCAGGAGTCAGGAAAGTGGGTATTTCTGCTCCTGTAGGAATAAAGAACAGGAAACAGCTGTGCCCAGAAAATGGGCAAGGCTGTTTTCACTTCCTTGGAAGCATCTACTGGTTGAGCTGACATAAAGACCCTACTCAGGAAGGAGAGCAGAAGCAGTAATACCATACCACTGAAGGAATACCTCATGGACATTCAGGGATGTAATTAATGTCATCCTTTTTTCTCTTGTATCTGAGGACAAGAGTCTTGACCATTGTATCAGTACAATTTTTTTGCTGTGTTTTGCTAATCCCGTGGACATTGACTGCATGCTGAGGGTCTCAAGTGGATTGCTTTTCAACTTTTGGTTCATTTGCAGAGTGTGAGTTTGAATGAATTTGCAGAATTAACTAGAAGCATTATCATAGCTTTGAAATGTAATCTCTAGGCCATAGTACAAGCAAGGAGCAGGGCTTTGAACCAGTTTTGATAGTCAATTTTGCAAATGGCTTATTATGACATTTTAAGAAAATTTCTAAGCAGTTGAATGTATTAGGGAATATTTACAAAAAAGGAGATAGAGCAATGATCTTTTTTTAGTATACAGCTAGTTTGCTGTCCTTTCCAGTAAACCACAAGGTTCATTAGTGCTCAGTACTGTTTCGTTTACGATAAATGTTTTTAATGGGACTTTCATGACAAAGTGTAATTAGTGAAACCTTTTATTCAATTTTTCCCTTTATTTGCTTTTCTTAAGGAGAGATTTCTCCTTATATAGTATATATACTTTCTTACAGAGCTTTCTTACCTATTTTTATATAAGATGATTTAAAAATGTAAATTAAAATGCTCTATGAGCAAGCTATATCACTGTTAACGCGATCAAAAGTGCTAATATACTGACTAAGGGCCTGAACCTTCTGCCTTTTACTCAGGTCCTGGTTTAACCAGACGTCTTTAATGTTGTGTAGGACCTTTCCCTTTAAGCACTTCCATCTATTTCTGGGGATGTCTCAGAGAAAGGCACTATTAACATGAATAACAGTGGTAAAACTGAGCCTCCTCTCCATTCTTAGTGGGACATCTGTCATGAATAAAGGCTGCTGGCTGTGTCCCAAAGTATAGTTTTAGATTATAGTTCCCTTGATCCTCAGTGATTTTGAACTTGTTTTTTTGGTGACTATAAGCTAATAACTGATCTTAGTGAATACATATATTGAATTGTGCTGTTACCAGCAAGATTATTAAAATGTGTTTCACATTTTAATTCACTCTTTCATTGGGATATAAGATGGATCTGTGAAGCATTATATTGCATAGAGATAGCACACATTCACCACGTTTCTAAAAGGTATGAAATATACAGTATGTAGCATTTTCTTGCATACTTTTATACTGCCTATACGTCACCGATGCACTCGGTGCCTTCCTTCTTTTGTATAAAACTTAATACGTAGAGAAACTGAAGTTATGGTGTGTGAGCAATGTCACTGCAACTGAAGAGATGTCTTAAACTGCTTATTCCTAGTCCAGAAGGTTTCAAGGGGCAGTTCAGTTTAACACAATGCATTTCTTTGAATTTGGAGTTTTTCCCTTTCCTTCCTCACCTGCCCTGTCCAAGAAACTCCCTCATATGGCTGTTTATTGTTAATTGATTCCTGTGTCTGATGTAAGTCACATGGTGTTAACCAAAGAATCAAGTCTGTTTCTAATTATTTGGGCAAATAATGTTTGGACTTGCAGTTACTGAAAGACAAAAATTATATGATGGATCTCTGTTAGCAAATATAAAATAGGCTTCTGTAAATGTGACTCCCAGCTGAAAACTCCAAATACCTCTTTTCTGACTGGATGTGCATTGTTGTATCAGTAGCAAAGTGTTTGGATTGTGTTTCTTGGTGCATTTTAATAAAAATCCTATGACAAATAAAAATATAAGTCAGTCAGTGCTGTCCAATTAGCTTGTTTTACCCATGTTATACCTATATCTGAAGTGTGCTACTTTGAGAACAGATTTGGCTTTCCTGTGTCTGAAGTCCTGATACTGTACAATAATTATCTGGTGTATGCTGGTCTTACAGGAACAGACTGATGCTGCACCATATGTACATTTCCTACCAGTGTCCCTTCATTGTATAATTCATGTAACATAACACAGTTTTCAGCTACTGTTTCAACCTGAAATTCCTTAAATTTCAATGCATGTATAGCCTTAAACATCTAAGACACCAAGCACAGTTTTAATGGGAATAGGTTATATTTGCAAGTCCTTTTTGTCACAGAAGTCATAGAATTATTTTTATATATCTGTCAAAGATTGTAGAAAATGGGCACATTGCAGTCGTGTTATCAACAATGCTCCTAATTATATGCACTTAAAAAAAAAAAAGGCATTTTTGCTAAAGGTTTTAGAGGTGAAGTATCAGTGCTTATTTCCTTTCCTGAATTTGTTTTTGTTTTCATAATTTCATTTCTGTACAGAACCTTGGTGCCCTTAACTAATAATACCTGTGACTGAATTCACACCGATTTTCAGTATTCTTTGAGCTGCTTTTATTTTCTGTTCCTTTTTCAAATTGAATAAGCAGTAATTAAAATTCCCCTAAAAAAATGTTCTTTTTTTTTTTT
>VZRZ01008814.1:52481-70721 GCA_013398175.1 Climacteris rufus | reverse complement strand
TTTTTTTTTTTTTTACATTTTGACAGTAACATAATTAGAGCAAATGACTGTTTGCAGCTGTTTATGCAGCTTATCAAAGCCTGAGAACTTTGTTTGAAACTGTCATTATAATCCAGATGAAGACATACGTTCCATGGCATTTCAGTCCACATCAGGTGAAAAGAGGAGCTCTGGCAATGAATGTGCAGATCTGCACATGGTGTTTCAGACTCTGAATCCCCAGAGGGATTTATAATTAAGTGTCACATTGTATCTACAGTATCTCCAGTTGTGTGTTGTCAGATATTTGTTGCTTTGTTTTCTTTCTTATTACCTAGCAAAAAACTACTTTTATCATTTTTGTGCTACTGTATATTAATCTTGAAGGTTTCCAGTGTGCAAGATCAGTTTAATGTTGTCAGTTCTTTTTCTGTAAAAAAAACCCCTGGACTTTCAGCATACACATCCCATTCCTGTTCTGGGGAGAGCCAGAATGCCACCAGCTGGTTTTAGTTACATTTACCTGTACAGCACAGGTAACTTCAATCCCATGTTAGTTTGATTGAAACATGCTATATTATATTTTCAAACCATGGATCTGTCACAATATTAAAAGTCATTTTGCATATCTGAAACTTTGCAGCTGTGGATTTGTATTTTGTTTACTTTATCTCTGTGAAATGTATTTTTGTTAGTTTGAGGACTTTGGATATTTTAAAGTATTTTCTGTATGTGAAATCAGCCTTTTGCATGTGAATTTAATTGCTGGAAAGTATTTGAAAAAAAAAGGAAAAATCACTTTTAAAACCTGTTGTTGTTACTTTCCTTTGGAATTCATTGCATTGTAAACAAAATCATACTTCATTTTTCAGAAGATAGTAATGCTTGGTCAACCACTGGAACTGGTGTCTGCATTAAAGAAAAAATCTTTCTTAATTTTGGCAAGGTAATCTTAGCCCTTACATACATTTTGTCTCTGTTTACAAATTTCCTAATTTTCCCCAATTCCCTTTCTGTTCCTCACAGTCTTTGTTGATGTCATGAATCTCCTACTTAGAGAACTTTAACCAGTGTGACAATGTTCTAACAAATATGATGTGTATACTGGCAAATAAAGACACACTCAGGTGACCATTCTGTTTGACTTTATACAGTTTTCTTCTGGGGTCATCTGTGGTTCTCTTTGCTGCTTTGTCTCACATACATCTAAAGAAAAGATCTCATCTACTAAATTTCTGCTTAACTTCTGCTTTCTAAGCAATAAGGAGGATTAAATGATTGAGGTTTGATTTAAACATGAAAGAACACTTTCCATGAGTAACAATTTTAATTTTGCTATGGCCCATCTTAGATTTTATATACTGTGCTCTGATGATCTTTGTGGTACCCATTAGGAAAAAAGCTTTCTGGGCTTTCATGGCAGCTCAGCTTTAGGAGGAGCCTGAACATATGTGTATTTTAATACCTACTAGCATGTATGAAAAAAAATTGTTAGAACAATTAAAGCATTTTTTCCTATTCTAAATGTAGGAAGACTTAGTATAAAAAGCCTTTATTGTTTCTTCCCATTTCTACAGTTGAAGGGAGCATAGCCCAGTGACTTTTACCAGAGGAAAGTGGAGAGTGGGGTACATTTTGTTGCTATGTGATCCTGATTGCCTGGACCTGTAATCACCTGTGCCCATCCTAGGACTTCTGCAAATAAGATAAAATCGTACTTGCCTCTGTTAGGGCTAGCATTTTCCAAAGGCTATACACTTAAAAATAACGTGGCATTCTGTATGGGACTGCTACATACTTGGTATTTGAGAAACTTTGAATGGAGCACTTGTGACCATATTCTTTAGAAGATGTCATAAGACATTTGGTATCCTTGTCTGTCAGAAAAAAAACAACCCAGGAATGTCTTTCTCCAGATTATATTAGTTCTGTTAAAAGGTGATGATATAAAAAGTACTTGCTTTAAAATGAGGATTTATGAAGCTGTGAACACATGGCAGAGTAAGTGAAGTAGAATCCGTAGGTTGATAGTTGTTTGCCAATTATGAACAGCCATTTTCTACTCAAAGATCACAGAAAAAAAGGTTACTACACAGCTTCAGCTGCTTGTGTAGTACCTTGCAGTCACCCATGTTTCCTGCAAGTAACTGAGCAGAATTATGTGTAATGCTTGTAGTTGGTAATTAGTTTGTTGTGAAACAGTAATTGCTTCAGACAGGTAGAGCCAAGTTGCATCACTTTTAGGCAGATGCTACTTAACCTGTCAAAGATTTTCTCTGAATAATTGTCTTAATGTGGCAAATTCCACATTAGATAGTATTTAAAATGGTTTGGAAGTCATTAGTTACTTGGTTGTGAAGGTTCCCATGGGCAAGGGCTGTTTAGCATTCGTAATTTTTTTCTCTAGTATTTTTGTTTTTACAGTCCAACAGTTCTAATTTAGTGTTGTATTCATATTAGACATTTGATTTTACTTGTAAATTAGCCCCCCCAAAATGAATGAGACCATTTCTAGGGCATTTTGTTACCTGCTAATAATTTTTTAGTAGTTACATTTCAGCATAGGGATTCAAAAAAACAAATTTACTGTTGTATCGGCAAAAGAATAGTAAGGATAGAGGGAAGAAAGAAATGCAGAAATTAAATAAACTCTCATCAAGCAAGATCATGCAACGAATCAGCTGGGCTTTAGATAAATGATTTATTATTAAATTTAAAACCTAATAGGTTTGTGTGTTCTGAGTGTAGTTTACACTGGTTTGTTTTCCACTTAATTAGAAGCCTTACATTTCATCTTATTAATAATGAAAATCCTCTTGTCAAACTGTGTAAGATCATGTTGAACTAATATGTATATTTTAGAGGCAGAATAAAATTTCCCCTCATAGCCTTTCATATTATTTCATTGCATTATGCAAAAATTATATTCTGCTTTTAATTTTGATACTGTGAAATAAGAAAACTTCAAATCATCTTCCATTCCTGCCTGAAAAAAGTCCTGGTTTCAAGAACTGCAATGAAAAGAGTTCCATCACTGTAGCCCACTGTTTGCAATTAAAGGTTGAGTGTAAACAGAAATTCAGAATACCAGGCCAACTCAGCTTTACAAATGTAACAAATGTGAGTATAAAAGATAATAGTAACTAAATCTCAAGTTATATCCTGTGTTACCAGTTCTTGCTGCAGTGGTTCAACACTTCAGAAAGGGAGCAGGTTTAAACATGTCAAAGGAGACCAGATTTGTACTCCATTTGCTGTTGGAGCTAAGTATACATTTCCTATGGTATCACAGCATTTTCATCTGCAGAGACCTAAAGTACTGATAGACTAAAGCATCAGTCACACAAGCCTTTGTTAATTAATGTCTTCACTGGAAAATGTCTGGCATTCTTAGGAAATCAAGGAGATACAGAATGTAGAATTCATTCATATTTATATTAAAAAAAAAAGGCAGGAAAAGGAAAAGCCATATAATCAGCTGTTTTATAAAGCTCCAAATCAGTCAACTAGGCTAAAGGCCATGAATATGTAGCTAGATTTAGTAAGCTTCAGTGGCAAATCATCACACACACTTGCTGCAGTTTTCTGAGACCGTATAAAACACTTGGGAGCACAAGCCAGGCCAGTAGGCTGAGTAATGGCATTAACCATTCAGCCTTTGCCATCTGTCACCGTGCAGCCAAGCAGACACTTCTGATCGGGCCGTTCTGTGTCTCCTCCTTTCCAAGCACATGGTTTTTAACTGAACTTCATACAGGGCTTGCCAGCAAATACACAGTGCTGTCACCCACAGCACCACCATTCTTATTCTCCTTCCCAAAATTCCCGTTTTCTTCCACGTCACTGATACAGCCAGGCACTAAATGACCTGTCATACTATTAGATTAATCAGTGAAACTGGTGCACATCTTTGAAAGCTAGTATGAAACACTCTGTTAAAGCATTACTATTTAGAAATTACTACCCTTGGTATTATATTCAGAAGACTGCTTTTCTGCTTATGCTTAAACATGCCAAATATGTTTGCTGAATATCTTAGTTATGCAGCCTTTCAGTAGTTCTTACTATCAGCAAGAGTCACTGAGGGATAAGGATAAAGCCTAAAAAGCTTTTTCTTTTTTTTCAGGTCTTCAGTGGGATCAGTTTCCCAGTGTGGCTGAATTGGAACCTAGATGAGTGCCAGCATAGAGAGGGGAGTGGAAGGGCACAGCTGGAGCTGAGCTGTCCTTCCCCTGGCAATCCATGCTTAGCTCAGCTAAATACAACACAGAAATCACTACCTGAGAAAGCTGTCGTGAGCACAGAGGCATCTTACATTGCTGACTATTGCCTATTGGAATTTAACAGACCACTTCTCATCTTATTTTGGAAAAAAGTCTTGTAGAATTTTTTAGAAGTGAAATCCATAGGTACAGGCAGAAACGGTTGTAAACACTTTTGAAACACCACAGAGAGTAATTTTGATGGGATGGAAATTGTTCCTTGTTTCTGGGATGGAAATTGTTCCTTGTTTTTTCCTTTAAAAAAATGCATAAAAATGTATTAGAAAATGTATAGCAATGTCATATTTTAAAATTCTCTTTCCTTTTAATACAGTTGATGTTATTTTGGGGGTTCTCCTAAACCTCCAACAACATGCCCTTTTTTTTCTTTTTCCGTCTTCCACCCCCAGAACCTATGTCCCACATCACGACACCCTTCAAGGTCATAGGTTGCCCTTGTTATCTGACACAAGAGCCTCTGTAGAAGGATTGCTGCTACTGGTGCTTGGACCCCAGGGACCCTTTTGGGAGGAAGGGTGGTCATGCATGACTACGTGGGAGCATGAGCACCACTAGGAAGTAGAGAGAGCAGTTGCTGAAGGTAGTTTGGAAGCAAGTCTTTCCAGACAACCTGTAAAGATCCAAGGATGCTGGTACCCAAACCACTGTGCATCTCACAGACCTGCTCCTCTGCTCCCTTCTTGGCTTTTCTGTGGAATGGGGTGATCTGCCCTTAAGCAAGCCTTTCACTGCCAGAAATGTTTCAAGGAATTGTTCTCTGAATGTATATCCCACCCTCTCTAATTATGCATAACATTTCACTGAAAGCTTTCTCAGAAGGCAGACATGCAGCCTAAGATGAACTGCATGAAGAGCCTGAAATACAGAATGCACTTAAGCTGTTCACTGTCATTCTGGACAAACCAAATTAAGCATCCCCAGCAAATGCTGCAATCAGAAGAACAAAAGCTGTAACGTGATTCAATGGATTTATAGTCCATGCAACCACTGGATGACAAAAAGCAGAAATGTTGTGTTTTATGCGAGGAGTGCATCTGAAAAAGTGTTAACACATTGTGGTGGTCTGCAGTTAGATCTTCAGCCTTCACTTGTATCTACTTACCCCATTTCTCAGTGGATTTCTCAGCAAGTTGATTCCACATGATCATTTCTGGTTTATTTTATGGATGCAATGTCGAGTTGTACTTTTCAGTTTAATTAATTAATTAATGTCATTTTGAAACATTAACAAATAGTAATTTTGGTATATGGTTGTATGTCAAGTGAGTGTGTTGATGTTCCTGACCTAAATCTGAAATCAGCCAGTTTGAAGAGGAAGTCTAGAAAGCTCTTTGCGCTCTTTGCAGTTCAAGCCACTGCTGCTCACCAGTTTAAGGGAGGAGACAAATCCATCAATCCTAATTTAATGGGAGAATTTTCAGGTAGACAGTAATTGAGTTGGAATTGGGCCAAAGCCTTGGGGTTAAAGAACCTACTGTTATGAAACATGTTAGAGGATCTTTAATGAATACAAACAATTGAGATCATAGTTTCTTCTCTTCTGCAAGGGGCAGCAGAAAGTGCTTATTTGCCTCCAGAAGTAGTCTCCTGCCTGTAATCAGGCTGGGGCATTGAAAAAAATTTGCCACCTTCTGAAACACCAGAACGATTTTCTCATCAAAGAAGATCTCACCAAAGTGTTGACCTGTAGGAGGAGTAGCTGGCCCATATATTTTAGCAATAACCCTCACATCAGTACTGGGAAATAGCTGCTAAGCAAGTAAAAAAATCCTTAACGAAACTGATTTGACTTACATTAGATGCAACTAAATTGAGGTTTTCTTCCCTTTTTTTTTAGTCTCATAAATCCTGCTGGTTTGCAGAATAATTTTGAAGAAGTTTATTAAGCTCTTCAGATAGACTGGACAAGAGGAAGGTCTCCAGACACACTGCTTTCCATAGATAGATATTTCCATATCCATAAGTTCTTTTGGATTTCTTACATAAATTTATGTCTAAATATAGTTAATGGTTGGAAAAAGAAGCATGACTGGAAGAGTTCTTGGCAGCCTAAACATGAGGGAAAATTGATGCCTTACGGATACTAGAATTGTTTGCCTTTGAAGCTCTCTGGGTGAAAAGAATTGTGTCAGCCAGCTGAGGCCCAAATGTAAGTTATTGTGTGCACAGAAGGGGTTGCATTTTGTTGTTTTAAACCACCTTCAATGCATGATACTTTATCAGCTGAATCATAGAAGTTGCCTTAAAAGCAACAGCCTTCAAAATGCATATGAAGGAATTTACTTCAGAGATTAAAAAAAAAATATGCAAGTCAAACTTTATATGGGTGCTTAAATCCTTCAATATGGGATGTGAAATGCTAATGCATTATGCTGCCTTGCACCAGGAAGGCCCCAAACAGCATCAGTGGTTTTGTAATGCTACCTGCTAAAGCCAAATTCTTGCTAAACTAGCTGAGATAATGGTTTATTTGTGCCTTCTTTAAGTGTGTGTTTACTTTTGGTTTTAATCTCACAGTGTGTAGTTCCTAGCACACTGAGAGAGAAGGACCTGGTGTACCAAGTATCTCCAGGAACTCTGGACTTATTACAAGCTGTAACATTTATGCCTGTGTGTTTGGAATGGCAAAAGTGGTACTGAATGAATCAGACAGGCTGACCAGTGCCCTGCTGCAGAGCATAGTGGGCCTGAGAGTGAACCTCAATTCCAAAATCAGCATTAAAATTTATATCTTTAACTTTAGGCTTCTATTAAAGCGAGTACTTCCTTTGTACAAGCATACTTTGAAGCACAGTATGTGTTCTGTATTATCCAGATTAGATTTTGGAAGGCAAAATCAACTTTATTTAAAAACATACACAGTATGTAAACTGAATAAATAACTCAATTTTAGTGCCCTGCCTGAGATGCCCTGCATTCCCCTAATGCTTTCCTCTCCAGTCTCTGTCCTTGGAAACAAACAGCAAAACCTGGGCAAGTGGTTAATTCCTTCACGATGACATGGACTTGGAATCCAATAAAATATTATTCTTCCTTTTTTTTTTTCTTTTTTTTTTTTTTTTTTTTTTTTTTTTTTTTTTGGATTATTCAAGGATTTTTATCCTTCTCTCTTGGAATAATTTTGCTTTTGGAATAATTTCAGACAACAAACAGTACTGTTAAACTGTAAATTTAACTTACTGTGACCCACAGGCTCCCAGAATAATTTCTCCTACCGATTTATTTCTCAGCCATTGGCTATGTTCAGCTGGTTTTTAACTCCTTTTATGCCCCTCAGATTAGGAATTGCTGCTGAGATATTTTTCTTGAGGAAATTTTATTTCCAATTTACTGTGTGATTCTCTAAGTAAAGAAATTGCACTCATGGTTGTAAAGTAGTAGGAAGATGCTTTTTGAGAGCAGAACCACACACAGGAGACCCATGTAATTTGCTTTGTAATTGAATGGTACATTTCTCAGCATCCAGAATTTTAGCTGTTGGGATTTCTCTTTTAAGATGATAAATCCTTCAGAGGTTGCGATGCATTCCTATTAAAGACAACTAGGATGTAGTTCCCAAGCTCATAATAATAAATTGCCCAAGCAGAGAATTGCCAGAGAATCTCCCTTAGAGTTCTGCATAATCCTCTGGTAACCTTGCACAAGCTTCTCCCAGGATGTAACAGAAACTTGGCATCTCCTTCTGGCTATCCCCAAGTTGGGCTGGTGCCTCTCGGAGCTGTGCCCTGCACCGTTGCTGCGAGCTTGTGTTTGTCTTCAGATTGATTGGATCTTTCTTCTGCAGGCGAGGTTGTGCCAGCTTTATTCAGGCTGAGAGTCCCACTGCGCTCAGGGAAACTATTCATGGAGCGAGGTGAGCTTGAGGAACTGCTCCATGGGAGCTGGGCTGGCACCGTCTGGTCCTTGGAAGCAGAGAGAGGAAAGTCTTTTCCTCCTTTTGTGAAAAGCAGAGAGCATGTGTAACTGAGAGCAATGGTGAACAGGAATGTGTCAAGAAGAAGTAGACATGGGAAGGAAATAAATCTTTGATTAATTATGGTGGAACAGCAGCTAATCTGGAGCTAAAAAATACTTCAGAGATTTAACATGAGATCTAAACTTTATTTTAGAGTTCATATTGCAATTTCATTGCAATGACAAAAATGATTCAACTGAATAATTGAACTGAAGCTGATCATTATTCAGTCTTCTTGGTGGTTTGATGGATGAGCTGATATTGAAGTTTAAAAATCTCTCTCCTTTCAGCAAAATAAGTCACTGTTCTGCTCCAGAGTGCATACTTGAGAAGGATTGGATACAGCATCTTTGCTATTGCTGCTGGAGATAAAGTGGATGTGGACATTGGAGTGAGTATCAATATAATGTACAAACCTTGAAAATAAAAAGGAATACACAAGTGATTCTCCATATCTTCTTTTTTTTTCTGTTTTTGTTTGTTTATTTTGTTGGGGTTTTTTTTTGTTTTTGTTTTTTTTTTCAAATTTGGGGAATAGTGCATTTCATTGAAACCATGAGTATTGCTGCACAAGTTTGTTTAAACCAAAGCGATTGCCTGCCCCCAGCCATTACTCATAGCAGCTAGAAAACTTCACAGGACTCAGCTTAGGAATCTCCCAGTCCCTGGAGCTCAGACACAGTCCAGGACACACCATGTGGATAAACAAGAGGGTTGACACAGCTGTGCAGGAGCTATGAGGAGGTTTTGGAGCAGGGAAGCAGAAATGGCTTTGGGTAATTGCCATTGCACCAGATCTTTCTCTTAAAATGCTGTCCCTCCCACACATAACACTGTCTTCCTTTCTGAATACTGGAGACTACCCAGGTCTGGGACAGAGGAAAGCAAATCCTCTTCATCTGTGCAGGGCCCAGCACTTGGTTCCCTGTGCTCCTTTGACCCCTGTAGAGCAGGGGGAATTTCCTGCAGAGCCCTGGATTGCTCCTGCTGGAGCACAACCTTGTGTTGCCCTTCTCCACACACACCTGGATCTGCACTTCCTGCCCGGAGCATGTACTGGGGACTCTGCCAGGACACCTGGTCCTTCCTGGTCCCTGGGAGTGTCATCCACACTGGACTGCACTGTCCTTATAAACAGACCCTGTTCATGGCAGTAGAAGTACTGAAAAATGAAGTATTAACAAAAACCAACTGTGAGTGCTGGAGGAAGAACCACTGGTGTGGAGCAGAGAGCTACAATCCCAGCCCCCACGAGGACACATGCCTCAAAACAGTTCCCTAATTGAAAATTAATTCTCAGAACAACTTCAAGTTTTTTTAAGCTACTGTTCAAGTAAGAGGAATAATCACTTTCTGTAGCACCAGCTAAATAATTGAATGCAGATTTTAGCAGAATATTATCCATCCAAGGACAGTGGTTGCATAATTATTTTATATGATATAAATATTTAGAGATTACTTTTCCCTTAGCAATTAAATCAATAGATTGGACTTTAAATGAAAACTGAATTTAAAATGCTTTACTTTTTAAAAACTTAGTAGTTTGAGGTCTGCATTGGAAAATTGATATATAAATAAAACCTTTTTAAAAAAATAGATCTATTTTTGTTTGCCTGCTCTTACAGACTGTAAAAGTTAGAGTCTGAAAACAGGGACACAGGCAAGAAGACTGAGAAATGAATGGGCAAAGTCACATAAGTAAGAATTGACCCAAATCCTGAAATTCTAAAAAAAAAGAAATCCAGTCAAATGTTATATTCTACATCAAAGTATTATCTGTTCTCAGTGCTGACGCTGTCAGGCTACCCCAGAAAGCCTTTCTCTGAGGAGATGTCACCAGAGCACAAGGGTGAATGACTGATCCATCCCTGCCAAAAGTGTCTCCTGCTGATTGCAGGTCATGTGTGCTGCCTCATGAGCTACATTGTGCATAAAAAATGGATACTCAACAGCACTGGTATAATAGTTTTATAATATTTTCATTAGTTAGCCATTTCTCTTTTTCTAAGGCATTTTATGTGCATTGCAAGTATTTATTTTGGAAAGAAAACATTAAAACGTTTTCAAATCAACCTCCCATGTCCCACGGAAAAGTGGGCTCTCTCCATTCTCTTCCCAGCTTCTCACTGCAGTCGTGTTGCATTGCTGTGGCTGGGAGACCTTTACCCTGTAAGTAAACTTATTGTGCCTAATCATTACAAAATATATGAGAGTGGTTCCTTGTATCTCTCCTTCGGAAGGTGCTCCCTGCAGATGCCTCAACCCAGGAAGCAGATCAGGGTTGTTGTCCCTTGTCCAGGTTTTGCAGAACAAAGAGGGGTAGAAGCGGTAGTGCCTGAGCGGGATCAGATGCTGGCCGGCCCCTTGTGGCTGTGGCTGCTCCAGGAGGATTCCAGAAAGCAAAAAAAGCTGAGCACCACAAAAGGCTGAGAAAGGGAGTAGCCAAAGTGATTACAGCGATTTTTTTGACTTGTGGATCTCGGAATGTTTTTTATCATGTGCTTGGCTTCATCCCTCTGCATCTCCTTCCCTGCAGCAGCCGCCACTTCCCAGCTGATCCCTCCATTCTGTGACTAAAATGAGCAGCTGTGCAATTATGAATATTAAAATTCACCCACTAACACTGCAGTGAGATGGGGTCTGAGAAGCTCCAACCTCCCAGCCTGCTGTGCCACCCTGCCAGCAGATTCGGGAAGGCGACACCACACTGGTTTATCCTGGTTTCCTTCCCAGCCCTGACAGCTGGTTATAACTGGTTGAGCGATGGCTGGAGTTCAGCACAATCCAAATGTCTCAGACAGTCTATATAAACATCGTTCCTTACTTAGAGGTCCTGTTGGAAGCTGCATCTGTTAGACACTTAGTGAATTACAGGCTTTAGAAACTACCTGGCAATGCCTTGAACCAGACGCAGAACTTCCACTAATGCAACCTTTAGAGCCTTAAGTAGGTACTTGGCTGCCAGTTGCTTTCAGGCACGCTATAAAGGGACTTTCTGAAAAAACACTGACTCTGGACCAGCATCACCGTTTGTTTCATCTCGATTTGGAGTGGTTAAATAGGAATTTGCAAAGGAAATGAATGAGGGGACCAGCTTCTTTCATTTAAAGGGTTTGTCTAAGTAGAACCAAGCAACAAAGGAATTCTGTGTAAGGTTTGCAATTTCTGTTGCTCTTGTCTAACCAGATTTAAATCGTCAAAAATAAAACAAACAAACAACCCCCCCAAACCAACATGAGAGAGCGCGAGCGATTTAGAGTGTGTGCCTTACAAGTGATACAGAATATGCATTTATGATTCAAAATTTTAAACAGCTGAGAAATAAATATGCAAAGTAGATTGTTCTGTTTGCAGATGGTAATCCTGCCGCACTGATTTTGCTCAGCTGTCTGATTTTTCAATGTCTGCATTCCTGGTAGCTGGGATTCCTGATTAAGAAATAAAATATGAGTCACGGTGCATGGTTACCTTCTGTGCATCTGAAAGGCTAATTCGGTGACTGAAAACAGATTATTAGAGGCTGATCTTGCCCTGCTGAATTCGATGCAATGTCAGGGGATTGGGGGGGAAAAAAAATCCCTTCTCCGCTCTGCCCTTCATTTTTACAGCCGTAGGATAAAGGTTCCTGCCAGTTCTTGCAGATCGGCTTGTAGGAGATCGTCTGCCCAGCCCTCTCTGCCGGGGGTCTCTGGGTGGGGACGGCCGGCGGGCAGCCTGCCGCTCGGCAAGGTGAGGCACATCCCTTTCCCTGCCTCTCCCGAGGATGACTCAGTCGGTTATTAAAGATTTCCAGCTTCCAGCTAAAAATGGCATCAGCAGCAGTGCCCCAGAGGGAAGAAGGGAAGAAGGGGAGACGTGAGAAATGGGTTCTGTTCCTGTCTCCGAGTGCAAACACACACACACACACTCAGACACACACACACACACACACACACACACACTTGCGGAGCTGATGTGGAGCTCATCTGGGAAAAGTTTATTTTTCAATAAGAGGGTTTAGTATTCTGCTAAAGGCTTTTGCAAAGACTGGATCCAATTTTCGGAGCCTGTTGCCAATATTTGTGAGTCATTTCCTTGGAATCCTACCTTTGGTGTTTATTTCCCTTAGAAGGAAACTTGTAAAAGAATAATAATAGCTCTCATTCTTCGTGGAAAGTAGCACACAGCAAAGTGGGAGACAACTCGCTCTTTGTTCCAAAACACTTTTGTGTTTGTTTTGTTTACTTTCTTCAGCAGACAAAAAGTAAAGAATGCAATATAATTAAGTCCATAAACCATCTCATTTACGGTTCCAGTGACATGCATGTGCTGTGCACCGGAGTGAAAGTTAACCAGGGAAGCAGTTTTAATTGGTACCTCTCTTCCAGAACAAGTGATGAGAACTGCCTGGTGATTTGGGAAGTCTCCTTATGTAACAGCATGGCTTTGCTTTTTCTCAGCCCCGCCTGACTACTGAGACTCCTTTTTCTCTCCGACTTCAGTCCCAATAAAAACACTGAGCACCTATTCAGTGTTAAAACCCCTCACAAAGGTTAACTAATCAGAAATGCTGTAGGTTCCAGTTTGCAACAAGAGGAGCACCTTTTGCCCTCAGGATGCTGAAGACTTTTACAAACTAAACTCCCACTGAGCTAAGTGGATCCTGGACAGAGCTTTCTATGTCAAGCAGGGCCACGCAGCCACCAGCGGGGTGGAGGCAGAGAGCATATGAGACATTTTGGCTAAGAACACTGGAAAAAATATTTATGCTTACTGAAATGGATACCATGGGGTTTTATTGTTCTCCCAGAACAGGCGGGCAAAGCAGCCTTTGGGAGATGGCTGCAGTAAATGTGATGGCACCTTTTCTCATGTCTGCCAGAGCCCTGTGGCAAAAAATTTTGCTTGCATTTTCATATATTTGCATAAATCCCGGGGCAAACATTAACTGTTAGAACCACCATTGAAGAGTTCATTGCATACTGGTTACCAAGAGTTCTGATAAGTGACATATACCTACAAAGAAATAAGAGAGGAAACATCTTTTCTGTCAGTATAGAAAGTTTCTCTAGTTCTGCTTCACAGAAACCAGAAGCAGGAGAAAGCTCAACTGTTAAGAATTCAAAATAACACATTCTTTTTAATTTTTTTTTTCACTGAAACCCAGGGGGCTTCTACATACTGGTCCAGAGTAACTCCATAAAGTCTTTCTGGGAAGAATTCAACTGAAAAATATGTAAAGAAAAAGAATTAGCATGTGGGAATTATAAAAGTTAGAGAAATATTTACTCTGAATGCTGTCTTGAGAAAGACAGTTGAGCATGTGGAGTTGTATAATCTAAATTAGGGCAGAAGTTAAATGAAGATACTTTTGAAAAACTTCCATGGAAGGGCTGTATCTTGACACAGAAATTAATTTCTGATTTCAAGTTAATTTCTTTTCCACCAACAGTAAGTCTGGCCCTAGAAAAAGAAGAGGGAGGTGGGCAGGGGGGAGAAAGCCAAAAAAAAAAAAACCAATGGATTCCTTGAAATTCCCTGAAGTAAGGGCCAAGAAATACAGGGAAAAACACTAGACTTGGCAGGGCTATAGTTTATCTATACCTCCGAAGGATGAAAAGCGGAATTGACCCTGTTGGCACACAGACCTGTTGTTCTACCAGTCTAGTTATTTCAGCCAGCCTTAACCCTTCCATTTCACCCTGGTATCCTGTTTCTCTTAGATGGTGCTATGTGCATTTCTGGTAGGAGGTATAGCTGAAGAAACAGAAAATCGTCACTGCCTGGGCTCCACACCATCTTGCTGCCACCTGTCCTCATTCCCTTTTCCCCCCTTCCCCTGCTGCCTCCCTGATGACTCTGGTTCACGGTTCAGCATCTCCCTCATCTCGCTCACTTCCCAGACTAGGGACTGCTCTGCACTGGCATGATGTCATTCTCCTCAGCTATTTTATATCAATAAGAGAAGGAAGAACTCTCCCTTGTCAGCTCACAACTATGGCTTGTCTCTTGGAAGTCCAATATTCAATTTAAATCCATTATGGCCAGTTCTGGAGGCTTTTCCACTCTTGCCTTGCTGCTCAGCTTGCCTCCACAGCCCTGAGTGCAGAGATTGTCTTTGACCCTTTGCTTTCATTTCCTGTGACTGGGCTGCCCCAGTGTGCTGTAATTTTGTGTCCCCAGTGTTTCCACTGCTTCCACTACAAGTCCATGCATATCTATCCAAACAATAAACATCTTAATCAAGGCCCTTATTGTCTCCTATCTCTGTTTGTAACTTCCTCCTCTTTGAACCTGTGACACATCAGCCAGTTTGATCTATTTAAACACAAGCTCCCAACATCCTCTTCCCTGTCTGCTGCTGTGGTCAGAGCCAAGCCACCTCCTGCCTGTCCTCCTTATTTGCCTCCATCCAGTCTTTTATTTTCCCATGTGAGGTTGTCACAGTTCCACCATAGCTGTCATCACTCCACCATTTTCTCTACAGCATGGCTCTGCGCTCTTTGCCAGTGATGCTGGCGTCCTCATGCCTTTATCTGCTGCTCCCAGGGGAGCCTTTATGCCCTTTTCCATGACACTCTTGTCCACAGGATGCCCTGCCTCCCTCAGTTAAGTTGGCAACACCAAACATTGTTGCATCAACCATAAAGAGTAGATAGTTTACAATGAGGTTAGCCCGGAACAGTTTACAGGTGATACAGTCGGGGGGGATGTTTTTAAGGGAGGTACATAAGACTGGGTATGTGATTGTGCCTTTCCCTTGTCAGCTGTTATTGCTTCCTTAGGTGGTGGGTCTGCATAGCCTGCATGCAATGGGATTCCTGATTGCTTCTGCATTGTAAATTTTCTGAAACACCAGAAAGGTAACAGCTACCAAAACGATGGCAATTTTGTTTTCTAAGCACTTCAATCCAGATGTTAGCAATGGTATAGTAGAGCTAAGCTACTCTCCTCAAGTCATGTTGTTATGCAATAGACATGCTCCACAATATATGATAAAGACTGAACCCACTGCATTACTTGGGTACAAACCCAGGAGTTAAACAAGGAATAGCCATCTTAAGTCTACTCTCTTGTTTTTATTGGTCTCGGTGAGGCTTGCAGCTTTATAGTCATGGGCTTTTTATATTTAAGTTTGGGTTTTTAGAGGCATTCTGGAACTGTATAAAAAGCCCCTTTCTCTGACATCGCATCAGGCTTGTTATAATGTGAATGGCATCATTACAGTTCTCTCATTAACATCATAATGGCTCTGGAGGAATAGGGAGTGAAAACCCCGGCAAATGGTGTAGCGTGGCAATGTATAGTAGTCTTACTGTGTGAAACTGCATACGGAAAAAGTTTGACATTTTAACCTTCAGGCTGCTGTAGATGCCTCGGGGTGTCCTCACACTGAATGCATTTGGCTGACAAAATGGAAAAATTGTGGTAGCCTAAGGATGGAGGGCTGGGTTCAATAAAAATCTGTGCCTGGCTTCCATGCCACTGAAGCCCACACAAGGCTCCCAAATGGATTTTTCAAAATTGAATCCAGCCCTAAGTGTCAACCTTTTGCTGTAATTTTGTATAGTAAATGTATTGTATGCTCAAATGTACATCTTTCATCCTCTATTTCCAGAGGCGCTAATGGGACTGTAACAATATGTGTGCTGTTCTGCAAAGTCTCACTGAAATGAACGGGATTTTGGATGAAATTCCTCCATTGCATAAGATAATGTAACATAAATGGGTTGGGCTTACAGCTGGAGGACGATGAGATCTGGTTCTATTTCTGGCGCTGACACTGATTTGCTGTGTGACTTCTGGCAAGATACTCAGAGTGGATTTTGCCACCCTTAATGGAGAAAAACAGTAGGCTGACTCTTCAGGAGCCATGCCAGAGGTCCTGTTTGTGGAGCTGGGTTGGGTAGCACTTTCTCAGTAAACACTGGCTTGCAGTTCTGCCGTGTGCAACTTTACCTTCAAGGAGACTGACTTTTCCCATGTGCTGAGAGCTTGCAGCTTCCTTCCCACTCATTTGCAGCAGCTGGAAATCAGTGCTTCTGAACATCCAAGGGGAACAAATAGCATGCCCAGAGTCACAAGCCCTTTTAAAAGCCTGGTTCTCAGCTTCTGTATGCTGAAGCAATTCCTCTGCTACAAAATGGGGCTTATTTCATAGCTGAGTGCCACCTGTAAAGCTTTGTAACACATGTCGAGACCTGAAAGCTTTGTTTGGGGCTTTGGTTTTCTGCTGGTTGGGGTTTTTTTCTCCCAGGGAAGCTCTATTATTTATGCCTTGTTTTTATGTAGTTTGAAAACACGGAGAATGTGCAGGGACAGTAGCTGTTTATGGAAGTGAACTGGCCTGCCTCTATTAATTTTGCGTGTTCTAAATAGCAGAAGCAGTTCATTTACTTTCGTGGCTGTCCAGAGAACTCAGTTTTTCAAGATAAATTAGCAGCATTGTGCAGAAGGCATCCCAATGCTTCCTTCCTTCCTTCCTTTCTGCATGTCTCTGCTTGAGCTTAGAAAGTACTATTTGTGATGAAATATGGTAAGAAAAAGATTCAGAGTTGAGATCTCCGATTCTCATTAAAAAAAAAAAAAAATCACTAACAGACGCTGAATTCATTATGAGCAAAGAAATCCTGACTTCCAGAAGAAGCAGTGAGTTTGTTCCAACCTTTATTCTCTCAGGATAAACACTGAGTGTTGATATCTTGCCAATGCGAGATTGATGTGCCCCTGTGAATGATTATTTGGTGTGGATTAATGACAAAAGTCCATTGTTGCTTTCTAATGATGGTGTAATCTTTTAAGACACAAAACAGACAAAAAGATTTTTTAGCTAGTTCTTGGGCCACTTCTTGGCCCTGCTGTTAGGTCATGAGACTGACTCACTTGTTTTGACCACTCCTTCCACATATTAGTACTCAGAGGGTAACAAAAGGTGTGGGGAATAAAAAATATATATTGTCCATGTCAGGGATAACTTCCAATGGGCCAGTCCAGTGGCTTGCCATTCCTCATGTGGTTTCTTGGTCCAAGAAAAGCAAGATGGCATTAAGGGGCTACAGCAAGAAAATGACTGAGGGCTATATGCAGTGCATTAGCAGTCAGTTTGCTGAGAAAGGGGTTTAGGCACCTGTCAGCTGAACCTCAGTGAGGGCCGGTGGCTTTTACTCAAGCAAACTGCTTGGAGGCCTCAGCTGCCTGCCCCTTCAGCTCCTGTGTTTGCCCCGCTGAGGAGGCAGGGCAGACCCATGCACGCAGGCATCCAAGACACAGACAGTGCACACTGGAGCCGTTTCTTAATAAAGTAGCAGCCTTGTGCTACGATTTAAGAAAACAACTGGCAGATGTGAACGATTTATTTTTCCTCCCTCTTCTGCTGCGGTTTATTTTTTCCTCTTGTTCGAGAGCGCTCAGCTGCTAACACAAACAACTGCTGAAATTCCACCTGCCCACCTGCAGCCCCTCCTTCCCGCCGCCTGCTCTGGCCGTTGTCTTCCTCCGGGAGGGCTGCGCCGAGGGGAAACTACATCCCGCTTTCTTAGAGAGAGGTGGAGGAAGGAGAGGGAGGGGCTGGGCCGTGTCTGGGCGCATTGTTCTGCGCTCTTCTGCCAAGAAGTAGGTGACTATGAACTCATCTCTCGCCCCTCGCAGAAAGTTTGCCACCTTTCCCCCCTGTTCCCCTCCCCTCCCGCCCGCTGGCGCGGCAGGAGGCAGCTCGCAGCCCGGCGCTGGCCCCGGAGTCCCCGCTCCTGCTTAATATTCCGCCCGCTCCGCCGATGTTGTGCTTGGCTCCGGTGGGACCGCAACTCACGGCGTGAAACCGGAGCCAATTTTCTGTCTTAGTCTCGCAGTGTTTTGACTGGAGGCAGATCCAGTTCAGTCCGATCAGGGCTAGTGGAAACAACTACCTAAGTCTCCGCTGTCTGTGTCGTTTGGGAGGGAAGAAAGAAGAAAGGAACGCGATCCTGGACTGCTGGGCGCGCTCGCTCTCTCTCTCTCTCTCTCTCTCTCTCACACACACACACATACGCACCACAGACACACGCA